>VYZW01055037.1:21669-35323 GCA_013401315.1 Balaeniceps rex
GGAGGTGAGGAGGAAAAAGCGAATGGAGAAAAGTAAGGCTAAGTCACTCATTTCCTACTGCATTTTTGATACTTCATTCCACTCATTTCACATAGCTCCAAGCTGCGATGGTCTATAAATTGACTAATTGATTACACATTAAAAGCATTACAGTTAAGCATTGCCTAACCAATGACGCAGACATTTTCACTCTTTCTGTTACCCATTTTAAAGGAAGAAGAATAATAGGGTTTTTTATTTTTAACATGGAATTTACTTTACACATGCTAATCTTTTATGTGGTAATTTTCCTTGCTTTTTTTAACACTTTGTAGGAAATAATGGACAGAATTTATAAAAATGTCATGAGTAAAGTTCAAGAGATGAACTATATTCAGAGAACTCTGTTCAAGATAGGCTATGACTACAAATTGGAACAAATCAAGAGGGGCTACGATGCACCTCTGTGTAATGTGTAAGTATAATTCACGGTCCCAGTGGACCTTTTTCCTTGTGATTTGTTAACAGTCTAAAAGAATAATCATCTAAGCTATCTGACATCAGACAGTTCTCATCCAACATGCAGATACCGCCTAATGACTGAAATAATCCACGTTCTTACTGGAAATGGATAAGATATTTAATGGTAGGAATGACTAATCTTCAGAACAGATGACTAGTTAGTTTTCATTGGATTGCCTTTTTTTTTTTAGTAATAAAATTGGAATGTTTGTTAAGTTACAGGAATTCTGCCATCTTCAAGTGTTACACAAGAAGTAATGTTTTTTATTCTCCCTGCTGTCAACTAAAATCTGTGAATGATTAAGTTATTTTTAAGGTGTTCCAGTTAGGAAGGAAGAAGAAGGTTTGTGTCTTTCTTTTTATGAAAAGTGAGCCGAGTTAATGATTTTTAATGCTTTTTTCCTTTCTTTCAAGACTATTGTTTAAAAAAGTAAAGGCACTACTGGGAGGGAATGTCCGTATGATGCTTTCTGGAGGAGCACCACTCTCGCCTCAGACACAAAGATTCATGAACATCTGTTTTTGCTGTCCTGTTGGTCAAGGCTACGGACTAACAGAAACATGTGGAGCTGGAACAATTACAGAAGGTAGTTAAAATGCTTCTGGAAACACATAATTTAAGATACAGCTATGTATGAGGGTTTGGTGGGGTTTTTTGTAAAGTCAGAATAGCTGTAGTTCTTAACTGCAATAAAGTAACTTGAGATAAGCTACCGCCTTATTTATGGTTTGAGTTTATATTTCAAGTGACAAAAACCTTTGTATTTTTCCTTGTTCTCTCCCTAAGTTGCCGATTACAGCACTGGCAGAGTTGGAGCTCCTCTTATTTGTTGCGAAATAAAATTGAGAGACTGGCAAGAAGGTGAGAGCATTAAATGTTTTGATTTCAGAGTAACTCATTTAACCACTGCTTAGGTAGTTTCTTTGCCTGTCTGCTTAGCTAGGTGTAGCATATGAAGTAATTGTTCTTTATCTTTTATAATAGTCATCAATTTGTGTGCATTAACTTCAAGCTGAAGTTTCAAAATATTTTCTTGGCAGCAGAATATATAAGTTAAAAATAATTGTGGGGGGGATTTTCTTCTTTTTCAGGGGGCTATACTAATATAGACAAGCCTAATCCTAGAGGAGAAATTATAATTGGTGGACCTAATGTCTCAATGGGATATTTTAAAAACAAAGAGAAGACAACAGAAGAATTCTCCATTGATGAGAATGGTCAGAGATGGTTCTGTACAGGAGATATAGGGGAATTTCATCCAGATGGGTGTCTGCAGATCATAGGTTGGCCTCAATTTTTTATATCTTTATATTACAAGATCTTGACTAAACATAATTATAAGCCTGCTGTTAATCTTGTTGGCTTTGCCAGGGCTAATCTACTTAAGGTTACCTGCTTGCAGAATCACAGTGTAAAACACATTCACAAAAGTCCTCACAGCTGCAGGAAAATTTTGGAAGTGATGCTGTTTCCTGTGACATTATCATTATCTAAATTTAGCACATGGACTTGAAAGAATAAATGTAAGATTAATTTTTGGTATTAATTACAAAGCTTTAAAATCAGAGTCCCCACCACTTTCATACAAGTTGTGTGACAATAAGCGTAGTGCTATATAAAATTTCTTACAGAAGCCTTTATAAAGTTGGCAGAATACGTACATGCTATTAGCTGCTTTAAAATTGTAATAAGATGCTTTAATTCATGTTTATCAAGAATCTTGTGTAGCCTTGCACAGAATACATATATAGTGGCTTTGCAGATGAGTCCGTGGAAATGCAAGTTTAAATGGAACAAGCCTTTTTTTTTTTTTCTTCCCCCCCCCGCCCCCGTTGACTCCTAGATCGTAAGAAAGACTTGGTAAAGCTACAAGCAGGAGAATATGTATCTCTGGGCAAAGTAGAGGCAGCACTGAAGAACTGTCCATTGATTGACAATATCTGTGCTTATGCCAAAAGGTAAGAGTGGAATTAGTTTAGAAACTCCATTTAGGGTAAACATGAAACGTAGGCTGTGACCCACTTCTCTGATGATGTACTATAGTTTTCCATGGTTTCCACTGAACAAACCCCTCTACCAGAGCGCAAGTTACAAACAGCATCTCTGAAGTAGCACAGGTGCCCAGATTCCCTAAAAGCTAAAGAAATTACATACATTTTTCTTTTGACATTTCCCCTATGCTAATACATGCCAGTTCCATCCCATCCCTTCCCCAGAGTGGTATAATTATATTTAGCGTGTGTTTTGGCTTTCTGTCAGAATACCAGAGAAAAGTTAATCTGGACACTTTGCACCTGATCCAAAGCTCTCCACTGAGTTTTGGAAATAGCCCCAGTCTCTCCTCTCCCTCCCCTCAACTTAAACACACTACGTGAACGGATACAGATGAGAACTAGCTAAACACCGGATGTTGCTGGGAAGCCAAACTGAGATGTGCACTTGTGAAATTACAGCAAAGCATGATACCGATCAACCCTAACGCTGTAAAACAACTTAGAATACCTTTGATAAGTCATCAGTTGTGAAGACTTAATGCACAAGAAGGATTGTGTATGGGGGGATTAACTGCGGTTCAAAAAGCACTGTGGATCTGTGTATCTAATAGCAAGTAAGCATTTTACTCCCCAAAATGGAAGCCTCAACTGTTTGGATCTTTTTTTCCTTCCTTCTCTTGCCATCCTGCGGTAGCGACCAGTCTTACGTGATCAGTTTTGTGGTTCCTAATCAGAAGAAGCTGACAGCATTAGCTGAGCAGAAAGGCATCAGTGGAACCTGGGTAGATATTTGTAACAATCCTACAATGGAAGCTGAAATACTGCGAGAGATTAAAGAAGTGGCAAACAAGAGTAAGTAAAGCGGCATATTGTGGTAGCCCATCTCATGGTGCTTATGCAGCAAAAGTTTTCAGTTGTCCTCCCTAACTGCTCTTCCTTCTTCCTGTTGCCTCTGTATCTGCCAAAACTTAATAGTTTAATCGGAGGCAAAGACCACATCAAATTGTTGCCTGTTATCCCAGGAATTGACATACTTTTCGGTCATATTAACTACTTCACTTTTTTTATTTTCTAAAAAAAATCTGAGATTTTTCTTCAGCTGAATTCTAGAGACCAGTTGCTTGTCTAATACAGTTAAAATAAGGTCCAAAAGAGCTGTCAATTTGGAAGGAAAGTTACAAGACACTTGCTGGTAAGAAAACTAGTTAAGCAAGAGACTTCAAAGCTTTTTTTCTTTTTTCCCCCGTGCAACTTTGTCCCCTACAGCTTTGAACAACCACGATCCTCATGGTTGTAATGGCTTAAAAGCCTGCTATTCCTTGCTGCGGTACTGAATGATCAAAAGCCTCATCAGTCCTTTATGGGGCCAAAAAATTAACAAACTGGGAAAGAAGTCTCTAAAGCACTTGGCACCTCATACAAGTAGTAAAACTGGACTTAAGCACATGCTAAGCGCTGCCTCTCAAACTTTAGAGAGGAGAATCTGCCTTTTGAAACCAAGAAAACAAGAATGAAAGACGCTATTAAGTCTTGCCTTGAAAAAAAATACATCTCAGACTTGGGTTTAATCCATGTTTTTCTATCATGAACTAGGCAAATTACTATCCATATAGCTTTGTATATTCAAAACCTTTGCTTATACATTCATTCTATCTTCTAGATAATAATCTACCAATACAACTAATGTATTTGAAACTTTTTTCCAAAACTATTTTAAAGAGATCGTTCTCAGTTTTAGCGGAACGTAACGCACCTTCATCACGAGCAGGCATACATCTAAATAAGATGAAACAGTACATTACAATACCAGTTTCAAGACAGAGAGACAGAAGAGCTCCTGGGGACAGACTGACAGCCAGAGATCCCAACGGTCTGACATTTGCTGCCACCTAGAGGCAATGCTGCCATAAGTTGTCCCAGAAATTCAGCTACGAGTGTGTGGGATCCCATTGTTGGCCTATATGCAGGAGCCGATGGCAGAGTCCATCAAGTATTGCACCCATAGCTTGTATGGCACACATTGCTCCTTGCCCTGTTCCTGATGTCCCTGCGCTGTTCCCGATGTCCCTGCCCTTCTCCCCGAAGCGGTTACCTACCTCCTCCCTTGCTTACCCCTCTCCGGCCCGTTGCCTGGGCAAGAGATAGAAGCAGCTTTGGTTGCAGTGAGGCTGTGCATGTGCCAAGCCACTGCTTCCAGCTGAAGGGAAAATAAGTGAGTCATGTAACAAAAATACAGAGAAGTCCCTTTATTTTTAACTCTGATCAAACTCTTAGGAAGGAAAAATTTGGGAAAGAATCATCCAACCATGGAAAGTATAGAAGTACTTCATTATAATTGAAATATGAAGCACATCCGACTACTCTGAATTAACCTAGTTATTACTACGTTCCTATAATAAAGATACAACTCTAGATTTCAGTGTGTCCTCTTGTGACAGTAGTCTCAGATCTTCAGGCTACACACTCGTTTGTTGCAAGCTTTAGATTTTACACTGTCACATCCAATACAAGCTGTAAGTACAGTGTGTTATTAGAATATCTGCACACTGACCAGCACTCAGCATTGGTACAAGATTAAATTTGCTTGTGGCCCTTCTGCAAGGTTACTTCATTAAGTAGGACACCATATTATACAAGCTACAGGGTGCTCACCTTAGATTTTTACGTAGCATGAATTAGTATTTCATTTGGTTCTGTAATCACAGTCATGCTTTTGTTTCTTCTTGTCCCTGCAGTGAAATTAGAACGGTTTGAAATACCCATCAAAGTACGGTTAAGCCCTGAACCGTGGACCCCAGAGACTGGGTTAGTAACAGATGCTTTCAAGCTAAAAAGGAAAGAACTGAAAAACCATTACCTCAACGACATCGAAAGAATGTACGGAGGCAAATAAACAAATTATGTTGACCAGACAGTTGTGCAGGTGGTTCCTTCTGATGCCTCAGTTTTGGATGTCTGTATACTGTAGATATCACACATTCAGAAAATATACCAAATGGATGAATGTTTCTATAATCTCTATCAAGTACAACAGAGAATATCTTAGACTCCAAATTCTTAATTATTAGCAGATTAGACACTGATGGTCTTCATAGAGTTTCACGTGATCATCTCCAGTTTTGAGACAGACATCATTATGTGAAGCAGTATGACCAGGTAATTTTATTATTATTGTTCCTCTAGCATATTCAGACTGCTTGCAACTTCTCTGTAATACATTCCGAAGTCTGGCCTGTTATTTCAAAGAGGCAAATTAATGTAATTGTGATGATTCTTCTGTCATAGTAAGATATGTAGTGAGGGAGGAAAGAAGACTATTTAAAGTCTACCCTTCTCCATTTAAAAACAAGACTACAGCATTAGTCAAGAACTTGCTAGAGAACACTAATAATGCACTGCTCGAGAATGGATGGATTCTTCTGCACATCAGTTAGCATCTTGAATATTTACAGTGCCTAAAAAAAGAGTATAAAGTACACTTACTGAAATAAAGGTGAACTGAAAAGCTTTCTTAAAACGAGTTATTTGACATTTCATTCAAGGGCATTGAATTAACTATTTCAACTTCCAACTCACTAAATACGTTTTTACTTGCCACTGTATTTTAATTCAAGCAGAGCTTTCTACTAGGACACACAGCATAAAAGAAAACAAAGAATTGCACTGCTACAGGAAATACTGATGAGAAATCATCACCTGAACGCAGAATGCAAAACTTGCATCTTGACTGGCAAACAACAGTGAAATTGATGGGCAGTTGTCTCCAAGCAGGTTTGAAATGCAAAGGAGTTTTGGGTTTGGGGATTTTTTTTTTTTTTTTTTTTTTTTTTTTTTTTGAGGGGTAGTTAGTGGTTTTGTTGTTAAGGCACTGATCCTCTAGCCCTTCACATACATGTGAGTAATGGTGCAGGTTACCTGTATGTAACTTAGAGGATCAGGGTCTAAATGTCTGTATTCACTTTATGGAAAGGTATTTCCGTTCACCTTTTAAATATGGTAAGCATAACAAGGCAACCAGAAACCAACAGTTGTTTCCCCATGTAGCCTTGTTTTACTTACAGAAAAGTAGTCTGTGGCCAGGGAGTCCTTGTTTTGAGGAACTTGTAAAAAGGGACAAATCACCCTTTACAGAAACTCATTGTAAAAACCTTCTCTTATTAACTGGAAGTCATAGATGTGAAGAAGCGCGAAAATATAATTTAATAATAGTTCATCATTTTGTGTGCCGAATCCTGTACTGTGTCTTCTTTTGAATTGTAACTGAGCTCCTGCATCCCTGCTAGCTCTTCACACTTGAACCATAAATGCTGTAAAAGGTGGAGGCTCTTGATACTGTTCTACTTTGCACTTTCTTAATCGTTTTATATATATGTTGCTTACATTTTGTACAGCTGTGGCCCTCAACTGCTATATAGTACAAATTCATTTTAAAGTATTTATAGATTTCTATTCATAATATGTGTTGTGTATATGATGGTTAAAAATTATTTGATATCGTTACTGTACAGAAAGTAAAATATTTTGTACAATGTTTTTCTTGAACACACTAGCTTGCAATTTCAGGGCAAGTTTTTCCTTTATCGCATGTATGTGTATTTTTCTTTTTTCCAGTTCAAACAGATTTTGGCAAAAATAAATCATGGCTATATACTCATTAACTAAACCGTCCCTCCTCCTTGGGACCAACTTCAGACTTCCCCATGCATAACCTCCTCTGGCCAGTCCAGGCCATTGCCAGCTCATCTTCCAAGAACCCCGAGGGGAAAGGGAAAAAGAAAATCTGGTATATAAAGTTGACTGTATGTAGTTGTACGTGGAACTACACCAGTCACTAAAAGGAATGAGGAAATAGCTTTTCTAAAAAAGAAAAATTTTTTTTTAAGACACATACAGTTGGTTTATGACAACAGGAAATACTTCCCATATCAGTAGCAGCTTTTTAAATTACTCTGTCCTGGAGCCACGTTATCAATTTTTCCGTGTTTAAAATTGGTCACTATTAAATAACCTTTAGTCAGCCTGTTAGCATCACAAAAGCTAAATACATGTAAGAAAGTTACTTGCACTTGAGTCTGTCAGCAGGTTCTATGATTTTCTTTTTAAAACATGAATGTATTTATATGAAATGTATTTTATCTAGACCGCAGGTATCTTCTGTGTCTTGGTTGACTGAGGATTGCTATTTTATATATAAATATATACACACACAATGTTAACATTTCAAAAGTGGAATACAATTTAAATGGTTCAACAAGTTTGCGTTCTGAAAGATCTTTCTGTATTGCACAAGTTGTCTCTAGTGTCTGTTCAGCGCCTCGCATTCTCTCTGAAACTGAGAGAAGAACTTCTCCAAAGCAGCAGTGACCAGTACAGGCTACAGGTGTTGAAAACAAAGCCTAGAGTGGGCCTAGTTTTTCTTTTAAGAAATGAGCTAGATTTGGAAAAAAAAGGCAATTTGATACACATCAGCTTTTCAAGCATTTTTGGAGAAGGGGAACGATTGCATCAGGCTGCCTTCAAATGTGGGGATTATTTGCAAATACAATACTTGCTGTTTGGCAAGAACTTTATCCTTATTTTTAATGAATTCTAAATCCTTTTATGACAAAGCCTGTGGAGAAGTAAGAAACAGGATGAGCAAGAATGTCGTTCTCGCCATTAAAAATAAGGACTGCAGCTGAAGTGACAGAATATGGCTTCAAAACCATTATGGGACAGTTACAGCTGATATCCTGGGCTTGACTGACAGGACATACAGTATGGGACTGAAGTGTGAGGGAGCAGTTCATTTACTAATCGTGAAGGTTCCAGAAAGCTCAGAGTAGCTGCAAGTTCTTCAGAAAGCAGGTTCAGGATTTAAAGTTATCCTCCCAAGTCCAAGAGTTCAACAAAAATCCAGCTTGGGTACATCTGATACAGGATTATATTTAGGCCCGATACTTCAAAAGCCAGGGGATATCTTGAGAAAGCCAGGGTGTAACTACAGTAACAGTGGGACTGGAAAGCTTGATCCATGAAGGAAGATTATAGTTGAGTTTAGCTGGCCTGAAGAGGAGTGGCACATGACAAGAGAGGATAAGCCTTCAACTACACACAATATTACCCTAACAAAGGCACAAAAGAGCTGTCACCAGCAGAAGAGGAGGAACAGAGAGTAAGTTTACACTAAGTGATAGTTATGGTTAGGCATTTTAAAAGAAACACAGAACTTTGAAACAATTCCTTACTAAATAACTGAACTTGTTGCTCAAGATCTCTGCCACTGAAAGACTTTAGAGCCTGGGAGTCAATGAAGGTTGCACAACGCCTTTTGGGAACAGCTTTGACACAGGACCTTGGGTGCAGGCTAGAAGATGAGACCTGGTTCCTGTACATAACACAACAGTAATGCCGCATGTAAGGTGTCATTAAGTGGCTTGCAAGGAAAGAAAAAAGAAAAAAAGTATAAACAGAAAGTAACGAGTTATTCCCTTAAGAGTAGGTGAGGTGGTGTTTAACCAACCCAATGCGATTTTAGTGCCCGTTACAACATCAGAGAACTTTGAGCATAACATGATGTAGAGCGCTGCCTGCGAGGTAAGCCAGCACGTTAAACCGCAGTTCCCATCAACCCCTGTCTGGCTATGTAAGGAACAGGACACGAGTTGAGAACGTGGGTCACTAATTTTCAGTCCAAAAAAAAAAAAAAACAAACCCCAAATAAACCCACACCACCCCAAAAAACCCAAACAAAACAAAACCCAAATCTATCACATCCCAGAATGACAGTTTCAAATAGCTACATTGCATTCTAATGATAAATTAGTGATGTTCTGTAATTATACGCAACACAAGAAATAAATTCTAATTATGTATTTGGTTTTGGTGTGGTTTTTTTTTTTTTTTTTAATTTTGTGGGGGGTTTTGTTTGTTTATTTGTTTTGGTTTTGTGGGTTTTTTTACTGAGCCTGCCTAATGGGTTAATGGCTTAATTTACATGAGACTAAATCAATTTCCCTTTTGGAGGCTAAAATTTAAACATTAGAAGCTTCAAATTAACAAGTCTTGTGCTGCTTTTGCATGAGATGCCACAAAGGTGATTTACAAAATACAATCAGTAAAACTTGCGGTCACTGCTTACATGGAATTCTGAATGATGTACGTAGAGTAAAATTCAGGTATTCTACAGCAGTGTGAGCTTACCCAGATTAATAAAAGAAAAACCCCACATTTGCAGTTAACTCGGTGCTGCTGCAAAGTAGATTATTGATTGCCTTTTTTTCTTTTTTCTTTACCATGGTAGGATTACATCAGCCATGGAGGAATAGGGCTGTCTACGCTAAATACACATTTGTTGTTGGCCTGTCGTTTTCACATAATTTAATTTGAATGAGTTCCGACAGAAATGGGGTATTGTTTGCACTATTGCTTTGCTACTGGGAGCTGTAATATCTAGAATCTTGCTACACCTTTATGGGGGGAGAGACATGTTTTGAAGAAAATCAGATCCATTCTATATTGACAAAGTTTTAACGAAGCTGATTATTGAAGGTAATCTGTGCAAAACTCTCTTTAGTTGGAAGTGTGTAGTCTTGACATTAGACCAATGCTAATTAAATTAGACAAACAAAGCTCTGGGCAGCGTCTGATCCTCAGAATCCTCACCTATGCTGTTAAAGCAAAAAAAAAAAAAAACAAACCAAACCAAACCCCGTTGCATTTTTCAGGTGTCTCCCATTTTGAAACACCAGTAACCTGGTTAACGATGAACATTAACAGAGATGCCAGAAGTCTCTATGTGTTTGTTCCACACGCTTATTTCTGCATTTACCCTCTCCTGTCTTGTACTGCAGCAGCGTGAGCACCACATCCATGCTCTCCCCACTATTGCTCAAAATCCAGACCCTAAGCATGAATGCTTACCACGTGATCTCCCATCATTAAAATGCTAAAGCAAAAAGATGTCATACAAGTTTTACTTTTTAAAAACACAGATAAGGAAGCGGTGGGGGAAGTAATTTAGCACTTCTTGATTTGAAACAGCGTTGGACTACTTCTAACAGGCTTCTGTTGAGCCTATTTAAGAATAAAACCAGCCCAACTATGACTTCGAGTAGCGAGCCCACATATTGTTCCAGCACTTAACAGAAGTCCCAGCCCTAGGAGGCATTGCTGGGGTTTTTATTTGTTGTAAACAACACGGTATCCAACCATAAACCTTTCCTGTTGGATATAGATCAGCTTATTAACTTACGGTGCTCCCCCAGGGAGTGAACATGAAGAATGGATCACTGTTCTCTATACCTGCCTGCCCTACTTTACTTTCCGTCCTTCAAATCTAAGCAAACCCAACCTCTCCCCAATAGCCTGTTTTTATAAAAATTTAATCAGGGTCATTTAACTGGGGCCACTCTGTCCCTGTGTTCAAAATACGACACCCACCCCACCTGCCCTGCGCAGCTTAGGGTAATTACCTCCCAAAGCCTGGAACTTCACTGCATTCCGGAACATATTTGCCTCTGATGTAATAGTGTAACTCTCACCTTGCGACTTTTATTTTCCTTGTTATTTTAAAAAAAACCCAGATCTCTGCTCTGAACACTTGAAGTAGCACAAGAATGATATTGCCGTGAGGGGTGGAAATGCGCAGGTGGTGACAGTGACTTCTTAAGGAGCTCTGCAAACAAATGCTACACCACAACCCAAGCTGAATTTCTAACAAGTCAGTCTGACTCAGTTTTAACCTACATACAGCCCACTCTAAACATTTACTGGCAAGCAGAGTCCTTACTTTCAGAGGAAAGACACCAAGAAAGTTGTTCATGCCAACAAAAAAAGCATACTGTAGAAAAGCAACTTAAAACCTGGCACTGTGTGAAGAAAAAAAATCTATCGGACTCTGGTTTTTGGCTCTCTTGATTCTAAATGGATATTCAGCCCTTCTAACTGTAGTAAAAACTATGATCTATTGTATTTTCTATTTTATTTCCATTGTCCAGCCACCAATACACTTTCAGTAGGTCATCCTTAGATAATGAAAAAGCAAGATGCCTGCAACACATCTGAGCAAATCTTTGCTAGAGGACTCATAAGAGAAAAAAGCCCACCCATATGCACAACAGAAACACGTCTTACTGACTAGCAGCAATCTCTCATTCCTACCCTATAGCTTGCAAATTCTACTGATGCTGGGGAGGAGTGGAGATCATAACTATCCTTAAACCAGAGGGTTTCTCAGTTATGTTTTGGTGATAGAGAAACAAGAAATAACGAATTGTGACTCTTGGGAGGGCAGGGGGGGAAGAGGAGGAAGAATATATTGTTGTAGAAACATCCTGTTTTACCAGTGTTTCTTCTGGAACAATTTAAAACCTAAAAGAGCAGCATTATGGGAAAACCAGCTGCTATTCTTTCAAAGCCTAACCCAGCAGGACTGCACTCTTGCCTGATACTGTTTACACAGAAAAGCCCGAATCAATACCACACCAACTCGCCTTCCCACCTGCCCTTACAGATGGGCACACGTTCTGGTCTGCTGTTAAAGTACATCCTTTTCCCTGAGAGCACGAGAGAAAAATAGGACAGAACACAACGATCAGCCCCAGCCACCTCCTGGAGACAGGCAAAGAAACCACACAATGTAAAAATGACTAAATGCTGGAGAGATTGTGAATCCGTAACACACGCAACTGCCACATTCACCTATGAGCATGACGACAACTGAATTTAAAGATTCGCCAGGTAAACGACTTGGGAGCAGGGAAAATCTGAGGCCCTCAGAGCATTCGTAGGATTTCAAAAAACCCATAACGATCATCACAGAGCCTTGGGAGAGGAAAAAAGGATTTTTTTAAGATAACTTGCCTGTCTGCTGCAGCCTCAGTCCCTCTCCAGCACAGACATGCTGGGAACAGCCCAGAACCCAGCCTGCTAACATTCAGTCCTCTCCAGGCCTTTCTGCTCAAGGAACAGATCCTCTTCAGCTAATCACCAATTGTTTTAATTACTCCAATTAATTCTGCCTGTGGGCACCTGACCACCACAGCTGCCGCTGCTCAAGCTCCCATGGCCCACCGCCTTTCCTTGCAACATTTCTTGCTTTTCCCCGTTACATGCCAGTCCACAGCAAACCCGCTCCGTGAGCCTGCCCAGGGCCTTTGGTATTGATTTGCTGTAGCGTGTCGGCGCGGTGCTGGGCGACTGCTCTTGCGCAGGGCAACCGCGCTCACGGGGCAGCAGGTCCCGCACAGCTCCACCAGCCTGGGCTTGGGTGCCCCATGGGCTTTACCGCAAAGAGCCCTGCAACAGGGCTGGTAAGCTGCCAAAGCTCAAATGACTAGAACTAGCTCCTTCCTGGCTTTATTTTGGTGGACCTGCACTTTCCCAAGCATTTTCTTTTGTGAGAATATCTTGCTTCTGTAATTCAGGGAGCCTGTAAAGGGATCTCGGTTTGCACTGCTCTCTGAGTGAAATGGAGATCTTTCTCTCTCTCTGTTCCCTCCCAGAGACAGGTGCTCAGCAGCCTCACCTGTGCAGGACCTGCTCCCAGGGGCACAGGCATGAGGGCTGCTCAGCCGTTTTCCACATGACTGCTTTTTTTCCAGCCGCACCTTTCAAACAGAATTAGATTAATTTATCCCTTCTAGCGTGTGAGTGTGCATTTGAATAAAATCTGGCACTGTGACAAAGCGGAATCAGGCTTTTCAAAGCCCAGGCTCTCTCCTCCCTGCGTGGTGGTGGCAGCAGCGCAGGCCGGCTGCTGCAGGGGCAGGGGGGCACGGCCCGGGGTCACCAGGCAGCACGGCCGTGGCTGCCGCCTCGAGCAGAGGGCTCGCTCCTGGCATTTCTCGCATAAGCCGTTTATCTGAACTGCAGGCATGGCGGTAATTCCGCCGTTTCAGGGCTCTCCGCTACCAGCACAGCCGCAGCCAGGTTATGCAGCCGGCTCCCAGGTGCTCGCTCCGGCTCTGACCCGGGACCGCAGCTGAAGCCCGTCTTGCCGCAGCTCCCCCCGAGCACCGCCTCCCAGCCCGGCCGGCGCCTCGCTTCGCTCCCCGGCAGAGCCGCGCTCCCCCCGGGCGGTGCCTTCCCGCCGCCGGGGCAGCGGAGCCGCAGCGGGCGGGGCGGCCGCGCCATGAACTGCAGCGAGCCGCGGCGGCTGCAGGCGCTGCTGGGCGTG
>VYZW01055037.1:35407-56607 GCA_013401315.1 Balaeniceps rex
CGGCCCCGCGGCCCGGCAGGACCGGCGCGGCAGGACCGGCGGACGGCACAGGGTCCCCGGCGGAAGAAGGGTCCGTGGGGGCTCCGAGGGCGGCCCCGCGATGGCCCCGCCGCTGCCGCCCGTCCGCCGGCGGCTCGGCTCTCGGGAGGATACGTGTGGCGATCGAGGGCCCGGCGGAGGAGGGCTGCTGCCGGGACCGGGGCACGCCAGCGAGCGGCGGGACCGGCGGCCGGTGCTGGGGCAGCAGCTCGTCGTGCGGCCAGGGCTGCTCCTTCACTCTTGGGATCGATTTGTGTTGCTTTTCTGCAATAAACGCCCGCATTACGTATGTACAGAGCCCGCTCTTGTCAGTCGTCTTTTGATCTTAGTTGAACATCTTCTTTAAAATCGGTTTGTATTCCACCTTGTTATCTGACCAGGATGCTATTACATCCGACCACGACGCTATTACTGCGGGCAGCGTTTCACATAATTAAAAGCAGCTCCGTTATTGTTGTATTACGCACCCTTCTGTCACTTCAGAGCATTGATAGTTACACCAGGTACAAGGGATTGGAAGGGTCAGGTCTTGTTCTGTTAAAGCAAGGTTGGTTTGGCTTACGTGGAAGCATTTATCAAAACAAAGAGAGCCTGGAAACTGAGGTTGTTCCTGTGAGGAAAGCATCAGTACCTCAGCTTGGTACCGTGGCTTTGCTGATGCATAGTAACATTTAAAGCCATCCGTAACATCCTTCCACATGCAGAGATGTGTAATTCCAAGAATATCTTTGTACAAGTTAAACCTTAAGATTAAAACAACATACAGCATACGCTTTCTACAAAAAAAACCTAGGCAGGCAAGAGTTGTTTCAAATGTTCTAGCCATGTTAATAGTCTATCATTCCTTGGTTTGGGTTTGGAGTGGTTTTTTTTCAGATAAAGATTAATGAACAATTCTGAGGTACAAGTACCTTCGCTAGGAATGCTGCACTACACAATACAAATTACTATTTGGATTTTATCCAAACTACACTGCAGGAAAAAGCAGCTTTGACATTAACTCCAAAGAAGCAGAGATTTTTATGTTAGAGACTTAATTTCCTATATAACACTCATGCATATTCCTTCTAACAGCAAAATGGTCTTACATTCTTCTTATACTTGGCAACCACTGCATCTTGCTGTCTCTACTATAACTTTGTGGGGAATCATTGTAAACTGGATACCTGAAGTGATGAGTTTAAAAACAAAAAAAATCTTGCGAGGACTGGCAGTTACCAAGTCAACTTTGTCACTGTAGAAAACTACTGCCATATCCACAGACCAAATTACAAAGTATCATTAGATATCAAACAGCATCTTGCGAATGCCTTAGACATTTAAATAATTGAAAGTATGGGGCGGGGAAAAAAGTCAAGCTCCAGAAAGAATTTCAATGGGAGTATATGCAATAGTAGTATATGCCAGCATTTTATCAGTAGATGTATGTGAAATCTTTAGCTCGGTAAAGAAAATGTAGTAGTCAGCAGTCGTGTGGAAAAAAGGATGTCAGAGAAACCAACAAACTGCCAATATTCTTAAAATCCCCATTTTATGGCAATATTCTTAAAATCAACTTGTTAGACAACAGTAAAAGTTCTAGTCAGCTACCTCCATCTGCAAGGGTTCAGACAGTATCACTGGAAAATGCAAGTGCTAACTTCAACCTGGACTTTTTGAAGAGCCATAAGCAATATATATACACACACATACATATATACACACACATATATATATTTTAAGCTGCAGAAGCTGACTGTCTAATGAACTTTCACACTGGGATAACTAAAACACTGTATCAGCCCTATTATCCGTGAGGATTTCCTTCAGTACAATCAGAATTAAGCTGACCGCAACCAGTGTTTCCCCTATAAGAAAGAGGGAATCGTTATGCGTATCCAAAACCTTTTATTTAACCTGTCTCAGTGACTAACTTCTCTTTTTCTGCCCATCAGCAGGACTCTGGCCTCTAAGAGGCATTAAGACTAAGAGCTTAGAAAGTGTTCGGGAACTACAGTGCTAACTACCTGCTACCACTGCACTCAGCTAGGTTAGACAAGGACAGGGGAAGGACTCTTACAGTTTTCTGAGTATGAGAGATTTGCACACATCAAAGCTTCGATGCACTGGACACTAAAATGTGTGCCTAACACGTTTTATTTAATATCAGCTGGTTACTAACTGCTTTCCACTCCTTCATCCTATAGACAAATCTGAAAGATGGTTGAGGCAGTCCCTCTGAGTCAGCATCCAACAAATACCACTGATTACATATCTTCATAATCCATCTGTTTCTTGTCCCCCCCCAAAATGCAAAGTGTGTGCAACATGCTGTATGTGGGTCCTACCTAAAAAAAAAAAAGGGCTGCCCTTGTGAAAAAGTTTACCCTTCATTACACAGTTCACAAATAAGGAAAGCACAAGACCTCCTGCCAAGTAACTAACAAAACATCTAATTCTAATTATCTGCTGTTCTATCTGTACCTTTCAATACCTGAAAGAATCACAAGGTCTCGGTGAACTGTAGTACTTTGTGATTTACATCAGCCCATCTATTCTTACAGTTACAGTTCAACCAGATGTTTAAGTAAGATAACACCATCATGCATTAACTGTAGCTTACACTGGAACAAGATATACACCATACATACAGATAATGCTTAAATACAATATGCATCTACAAATACTTAAATGTACAAATGCAATTGGCTATATACATGTGTTTATTCACTTCACACATTTCTAATATTCCTGGTGTCTCTAGTAGATAATTTTTCAGAATTCTGTGGAGGGACGCTGCCCGGTTGTGTAGGGATGGGGTCAGGAAGGCCAAGGCGCAGCTGGAGCTGAACTTGGCAAGGGATGCAAAGAATAATAAGGAGAAGAATCCTTATGCAAAGAATAACGTACCTACAGGTACATCAGCCAGAAAAGGAAGGTCAAAGAAAGCATACCCCCCCGATGGGCAAGACTGGCAAATGGGTAACAACAGACAAGGAGAAGGCTGAGGTACTCAACAACTTCTTTGCCTCAGTCTTCACTGGCAACCTCTCTTCCCATGCCTCTCGAGTGGATGGACCACAAGGCGGGGACTGGGGGAGCAAAGTCCCTCCCACTGTAAGGGAAGATCTGGTTCGTGACCACCTGAGGAACCTGAACATACGTAAGTCTATAGGACCTGACGAGAGGCATCCCAGAGTCCTGAGGGAACTGGCTGATGTAGTTGCCAAGCCACTCTCCACGATATTTGAAAAGTCCTGGCAGTCAGGTGAAGTCCCCGGTGACTGGAAAAAGGGAAACATTGCACCCATTTTTTGAAAAGGCTAGAAAGGAGGACCCTGGGAACTACCGACCTGTCAGCCTCACCTCTGTGCCTAGGAAGATCATGGAACAGATCCTCCTAGAAGCTATGCTAAGGCACATGGAGGACAGGGACGTGATTCAAGACAGCCAGCATGGCTTCTCCAAGGGCAAGTCCTGCCTGACCAACCTAGCGACCTTCTATGATGGAGTGACTATATCAGTGGACAAGGGACAAGCGATGGATGTTGCCTATCTGGATTTCTGTAAGGCCTTTGACACGGTCCCCCACAACATCCTTCTCTCTAAATTGGAGAGATATGGATTTGATGGGTGGACTGTTCGGTGGATAAGGAATTGGTTGGATGGTCACATCCAGAGAGTAATGGTCAATGTCTCAATGGTGTCCCTCAGGGGTCCGTACTGGGACCAGTACTGTTTAGTGTCTTCATCAGTGATGCAGGCAGTGGGACCGAGTGCACCCTCAGCAAGTCCGCAGACAACACCACGCTGAGTGGTGCGGTTGACATGCCTGAGGGATCGGATGCCATCCAGAGGGACCTGGATGAGCTCGAGAAGTGGGCCCTTGTGAACTTCATGAGGTTCAACAAGGCCAAGTGCAGGGTCCTGCACCTGGGTCGCGGCAACCCCCGGTATCAATACAGGCTGGAGGATGAAGGGATTGAGAGCAGCCCTGCGGAGAAGGACTTGGGGGTACTGGTGGATGAAAAGCTGGACATGAGCCCACAATATGCGCTCACAGCCCAGAAAGCCAACCGTTTGTTTTAATAAGTCCAATACATTGTGTACTGGTCGAAAACCTTAAAAAAACATGAAGCTGCACACCCACTGGGACTGAACTGAATTAGATTGTAGGAAGACAAAAATTAGCCACTGAAATTCAACACACTTTTTTCCATCAATAATAAATTCTAAGGCACCTGTATTACTGATGCAGGGCAAAATGGCCACTTAGTCTCTGTAGTCCATTCAATCACTGGACACAAAAGATAACAAGATAGATTTATTTATATTACTAAACCCAGCCTTCTGAAGGAATAAGCTCAGCTATCAATGACCTACTTCTTCTCAGTTAGGATCAGAAAAGCAAAGCTTGTTTAGAAGACTTAACTATTATTTTCTTCAGCCCAGGGGTAATATTGAAAGAGCAATTTCTGGATTCACTTTCAACATACATGCAAAAATATCTTCTGTTTTGGCCCTAACTGCGATTTCTTTGTCCCAGCGCTCCTAAACCTTTACGCTGCATCAGCTGGCAGAGCCTTGCTCAGGATTACAAAAAGTGACTGCTTGCAAAGCCTCACTGAAATCTACACCTTCAAACACAGCAAGAACTTTACAATATACTTGGCATTAATTGTTTCTAGAACATTTCTAGAACAATGTCTGTTTCCACGCGAACGTTGACCTTGCATCAGCATCCTCATCTTTTCATTGCCAGCAACTAAAAGCTCCTATCTACACTGTGTGTTCATTAGTAATTTCACGTTTTAAACAGCAAAATAAAGTGAGTAAATCACCAGTTATCACATGAACCATTCGTTATTTGAGTGTTTCATTTCTTCTTAGCAGAGAAACAGCACAGGCACAACAATATGTTCTTGGTGAAAATATTTACAATCCAAGGATCTGGCACAAGTTTTGTTTGACTTCATCCAGTTATTTGTTGGACAGCAGTCTAAACTTCAGTCACTTTTAGAGGGAAACATCAATTTGAGATTCTTACTCTAGCCAGTTCATCACTGTTCACTGCTTGGCAGTGGTCTTGGTGAGGCATTTGCTATAGGGTTATTATTCCAGACACTTTTTTTTTTTTACCGCAGCACTGACAAAGAGCTCACAGCCAGCCTGTTCTGCAGTGCCCCAGCACCATGCTGCAACAATCAGAACACATAACTCATATCTAGAACACAAGTAGTAAAGATAAGGAAGCCACAAATTATTTCTTGCACTTTTAGTATCATAACAACAAACTATGAAAACTTCTAATAATAAAAAAAAGGCAGAACATCAGGTAGGTTTTTGGTTTCAATTTGTTTTTAAATTAATCTTACAGGTCTTAAGGTCTTAAACAATTTCAAAAACTTACAAAATATATTCAAGCGTGGAAAGTTACTTTACTGATAAAACAGCATTTCTGTATAATGTGCTTTTGTCCAATCAGGATAAGGAAGTGTATGCCTATCAAAACCATCAGAACAAATCATTCATACCACCAGAACAAATCACTTTTCTCCATCCCAAGAAACAGCACAAGTATTTTAAGTCAATTTAACCGTAGCATGCCAAAAGAAGAAAGCAACATAAAAACAGTGACTGATAAAGACAATACAGGGAATATACACAAAAGAGATCTATCAAGTCTTCAGTAGCCACAATTTAGTATGTGGAAGTGCTTAGCTCTTCAGCTGGCTTTGTTTCACTGACTAGCTGTACATGAGTAACTTGGTATCAAACAGCAAAAAAAATGGTAATATTAACTCCTGTTTACAGTTTAGAGCATAAATATGTTCACTTTATAGATGCTCATTGTAAATTTCGGATATTACAGCAGAGTCAGCAACGGGGAACACTAAACCAGCCAGATGGTTTTGTACTGAACAGAATAAAAAGTGTTTGTATGTTCTCTTCTGCTGATTTCAGCACAGAAGTTTTAACAAGCAGTATGCCTAACTTCTCCAGCTAGTATGGAAGAGATTTTTTGTTTGTGCCATTAATTACTCTGTTGTAAAATCACTGATTTAATCTAATAGCTACATTATCACTTAGTATGGTCCATAAAAATATTTTGTAAAACAGCATTTTCAGTTATAAACAGCAACGGCTAATCATGGCAGTACTGAATCGCCCTAAGTGATCCTCATCGAAGATTATAGAAATAGGCAGTGCATAACTTGCACTTCTCCCTAGGCTGAAGTTATTATGTTCTAATAAATTTCTCTCCAAAAACGCCTGTATGCATACCAAGTCCAATTTCAACTACACGTCTGTCTTAGTAAGAGTTTCAACTGGGTTTGTCCACCTAGGCCAGTTAGTAAGCTTCCTAAGCAATGTTCCAGGTAGTGGTGGCTTTTTTTTTTTTTTTTTTTAAATATTAATTGCAGAAGTCAGATTTAAAAGCAGCCTGCATTTGAATAGCATGAAAATAATTAAGAATAACATTTGACTGAAAGATTGCCTCATATTTCTAAATCTCCCAATCGGCCTAGAAAAAGCTTAAAAACTACTATACAAATTAAAATTTGAATAAAAATACCCAGTAAGTATTTATTCCCAGGACAAGCTTATCAAGTACAGATACAAGTGTGTGTCCTGATGACTGCCTTCAAAGTTCAACAAGCAAATGCTGCAGTTGCACCCATCACTACATTTCAAAAGTCAAAACCTGTTCTGCGTATGCAAAGCAGATCTGTAACACTACTTATCTAATCAACAGCAGATTGAAAAGAAAAGCACACCACACCAGCGTCAGCTCAACAACGCTGTATCAGTAACAGGCAAACTTAGCGTTTTCTTTTCAAACTTGTAGAAATGAGATCATACAAATATATGCACGTCACATATTCAGTTAAGAACAAACAGTAATTAAACAGACTGATCCTTTCTTCACTACATACCGAAATAACAATGTATTTACAGTATTTAGAGTTTTCAAAAATTCCAGACTTCTTGCATTGTTTTGCAGGAATTCATATTCTTCAGGGTGAAGAAGTTACACAATAGTTCAGAACATGAACAGCTTCTGAATAGAGACAGGTTACTAATTCTAACTTACTCATGTAAAGACTGGAGTGCCTTAAAAGGAAATAAACCCACTCATTTCACCTAAACAGCCCATTATTTGTGGGATTATATCACAAACTACAGACATTTTAAGATTTTTACACAAGTTAGATATTGTTCATTTTCATAGTCTTCCTGATTTAAGTCATAAAAACAAGTGAGCTACAGTCGTAACCGCTTTTGTATTCAGGTTGCTGCTGTCATTGCAACATGTATTAAGGTCAGAGTTCCAAGTTCCCCTAGTGTTTTCAGTTACAAGCAAGTGTACTCACATGTACATACTAAATTTTGATTTTTTTTTTTTTACTCAGCTTAAAATAGAAATGTACCAGTTTGAAACAAATCTGCTGATGTTCAGATTTACTCTTAAGTTCCCAAGTTAAGATGGACAGTCTTAACCTATAGTCTTGAAAACTATTTTAAAGCAGTTGAAAGCATTAAACTGCGGATTTAAAGCAAAACACACAAAAACCCCCAGAATCAATAATTAAAGGTAATATTTAAAAAGATGATGAAAACTACAGTAAAAATCTGCCATGAGAGGAAGATGGTGTTTGCATTCAGAGCTGTTCTTCTAAGCTGAAAATAATCACAGCACCTGCTCTGAGTAACAGTACTGAAGAGAAAAATCGAAGGCTTCACAGTAATACACACTTTCAGTGCCACTTTTTTTACTATGTTTCCTGAAAAGACAGTAGAGATTCAAAACTTGCAGAATGAATATGGGAAAAAATAGAGCAAACTTCATAGCGATAGAATTAACAGTTAAAGCAAACAGAAATGACATAACTGACCTATTTCTTACACTGTAAGACTTCAAAAGAAAAATAATCAGTTTGAAGTCCTTTACATGCATGTGCCAAGAGTTGTTGGCATAGGAGCTCTGAATCATTCGGCATGCCCTACATATGAATCAACGTAAATTAACTACAACCAAAGACTGAGAAGCTTAAGCCAAAAGGAAACCTGATGAGATTATTTAGTCCTTTCATATCAGAGAAGGTAACATTAGCTTTCCAACTGATTATTTGAGAGATTACATACTCAGGAGCTATATTTGCTACTTTCACAAACAGTAGCAACCATTGTCAATCCTTCCTAGCCTCTTACAACCAAGAGTAGGTAGCTTTGAGAATTCTATCTACATGCCACAAGCATCTTCAAAAGAGGGAAGATGCTACTGTAAAAACAGATCTTTTCAAGTTGAAAAGAATCACATTTGGTCAGAATTGTACATTAAGAGATTTTTGTGTTCAAATAGTAGAGTTTCAGCATTCAGCATTACATACAAGAAGTCTGGAAGTGGCAGCATAACTGCATGTAAGGCATTTTAGGAATGATTCCAACACAGCTCACTGCCTTCAGCATTTTATTAGGTTCAACTAACATGAGCAACCTCTCACATTTTAAGATTGTTTACTACTAAACCCACGGACACCGGGATCAACACCAAAACATCTGCAGACCTTCCATTATGACAGATGCAACACAAAGAGCGAGCGTTTCCCATGCGTGGAGAACGGCCATCTGTACAGCTAACTGCAACTTGTCGAATGAGAGAGGTCGCTTCCCGTAGCCAATCCTCACTAACTGGCCCAGTCCTGAAAGCGGAAACAGTCACTGGCGATCTTCCACACTGTGTTGGTAGGTGTGGCTTGTGCTGTCAGCAAGAAGTTCTGATTGAAGTAGCGCTGCTTGTCGCCATCAAATTTTACTGTCCCACTTGTGACCACGAGGACTGTCGTCTGGCCTTGAGTAGCTTGCTCTTCACAAGGAGAAGAAGTATAAACAGAACAACTCAAACAAGGACTAACAGGTAAAGAAGTAGGAAATGTACATAGAAGTTTCACTCAATTCTAGTTATACTAGTTACAGGCTAACAATTGGTTACACATTCACAAAAAGTACAGTTTTGTTGCATCGTTTCTATACAGACAATGGTGTATTTGCTCACCAACACTGCTTTGTAACGGTTTTTCTTTCATCATCACATGTTGTTCATTTTAGAGCATTGTAACAAACACCTGAGTTTTTGCTCAGAATAAGCTCTCATTATTTGAGATATACATATATATTTATATTCAGCAAGTTGCATATCCTTTTTTCCACCAATATTAGAGATTATATCTTTTTCACAGCAAAGCAAGCGTGCTTGACCACAGGCTTTTTCCTTACTTATATTCCCAAAATATCCACTGGAAGTAATTAATTAACTTCTCAATTATGTAAGCCTTTCTTTAGTAGTCGTTAACCAGAAATCTTAAGAACTTAACATCTATTCTAGATGTAAAGAAATCGAAGTACATACAGGTTAATGATTTGTTCCACATTATACTGCAGGTCAGTATCAGAGGCTACGGTAGAGGTCTCTTGACTCTTACACACTGTCAAGGACAACATAACCTGATAAGCCAGACTTTTTCAATACATGAAAATACATCACATCTGAATAAGATCTTAACAAAGAAGTCCTTACAATGTTTTCCCAGACATGAGAAAAAATGTGGAGTTGCTGCATCTCTTGATTTGTGCTTCATTTACGCACAACTTGACATTTCAACCCTCAGTATTTTCTCTAAGCTTGCTCCAAAAGAAACAGTAAGCACTATTATAATTGCAGTTCACTTTCAACAGTTAGAAAAAGACTGAAAAATAAGTAAGTAAATCATAATACAACCTTACCATGAACGGGCTGGCAGTCCAACACATTAACCTGGAATTCACTAGATGGCAACATTTCAAAAAATTTATTCAGTTCTTCTTGCCCAGACACTGCATTACCATTCCAAACTAACGTTGCTTTGTCCAAATAAAGTCTTGTTAAAGCCTGAGTGATTATGAAAATACATATTTAGGGAAAATGCGTAAACACATACAATGGACAACATACAAAACAATATTCTTTGAATCCTTATGTTGTGAATTATTGACTCCTTCTGTTACTTCAATAGATAAAATGCCCTCCTGAAATATTAGCTCCTTTTAACAATTAGTGCTCCTGACCAAGAATTAAAACTAACTGAAACATATTCTGCTGTTGCAGAGTGTCTCATAGGCCTCCAAATTTATATACCGATAAGATTCCTTTAACAAAGCTATTGATAGAACTGAATTAGTTGCTAATAAAATGATAGTGCTACCTGTCCAGAATAAGTTTATAGCTGGTTTTTTTTTGTGTTTGTTTTTTTTTTTTTTGTGGGGTGTGTGTGCATGCAACACAGATTTTGTCGGGAAACTATAATTTCAAGTTAAAAAAAGCAAGTGAACAAGACCAGGAACAGTGGAAACTTAAAAAGGACAGTTATCTGCAGCAGCAGACCAGAACTTCCCAAATGTTTCGTAAGCTGTAACAGTTGAGTAACTGCCTAAGTCTCCTTCAAGCTGTTGATACATCTCTGCCTAACCTACTTATGTGCAAAGTGACTATGAAGTTACATGCAACTCCTGATATTTTCACATAATCTAGAAGTTATTAAATTGCAATTATAATACATTTAAAATTCCAAAGAACAGTCTCCACAGCTCTCTCTTGGTGCAAATATCTGTTACATGATACCACACCAATGTGGTCCATGAAGACTTTCAGAGCCAGATAGAACTGTTTCCACTTTATTCTCAGGCACTCCTGAAGACTCCCAGAAACAGAAGCGGTAACTGCTAATAAAAGTAGTTTGGAAAACAATAAGCTAAACCCTGACCTCAGAGACAAATAAGCTAAACCCTGACCTCAGAGACAAATAAAGCAAGTTTTATCTGCCTGTACCTGTAAAACATAGTTGCACATGAACTGAACTATTATCATGAAGAAGTCTAAGGCACTTTCTAAAAGGGCCCCTTTTACAACAATGCTGCACAGTAACATAACAAATCCTCCACAGGGCAGTCTAAGAGGAACAGAGGTCTCAACCTGGCCAACACAATACATGGGAACCACTTTCAGGTGCTTTCAGGTGTAATGTTAGTTAGAAAAGCAAGCAAAAAATGCACAAGACAGTTCTAACTATTGTCAAAATATCTACATACCCTTCTTCTTTTATCCATTGTCTCATAATAAATGTTGACAAATTCATCTGCAGCTCTACAAGCTTGATCCACGTAGGTTTTGAAATCCTGGAGAGAAGAAATCGTATCAAATTACTGAAGTTAGGCAATTTTATGCAACCTAGTCATCTACGCAATTTATCCAGCAAGTCACTTTGGTTGGTCTTTTCCATCCTCACTGAAAGATGATGTCAAATAATGTTGAAATTGATTCCAAACTCCTTTCCTACTTGCAGGAGGTACCAGCTTTTAGCAAGGCGACAGTTTTAGGATTCATTTTGAATGCCGATATATTTATTGTATTTAAATTGTAAATATTTACATTGGAAAATAGGCTACAGCTGGCTGCAAGTGGTATGAACACGCAAATATTCAGTGAAAATATTTGTTGCTGTGATGGCTGTTCTGAAATAAAGTTAATGAACAAGATTTATTCAACGTATTTCTGCAAATTAGCAAGAACCCCATCGCGCTGCCACCATAGTCTCATTTTCTAAAACACCTTTATATATACATACATCAAATTTAACAACATATATAATTGGATATATAGATGTAAAAATGAGAGAGAACACGCACACACGCTGGATGTATTCCAGTATCAATCACTCCTCCAGTGCTATATCCACAGGTAAAACCAAAACACAACACTTCTCCTCACATCTCATTATTTTCCTTACATCTCTCTACTTTTATTCATCCAAAGGTAACAGCCTTTGCTGTCACATCGCTGCACTGTGAGCTCATTTGGTTATGTACCCAGTTTGTTTAGCTGTTCGGCTCTTGATCTCTTACAGACCCTGAACTGTGACATCCTGGAAAGCAGTCGCTCTGAATTTCCTGTCCACACATCTATAAAACTGCATTTGGTTCTGTTATGATATTTTGTTTAAAATATTATTATTCATCATTATTCTATTTCACCATTATATTATCAATATTTGCAACTCAATCAGTACTTCACAATTTAACTACTTACATTTTCTTGGCAGTCTTTAACAAATATACACGAGAACGACCATGAATTCCTCCAGTATTACCACAAGAAACACTTCTATTCAGAGAAACCTCCACACTGCAAAATGCTTACGAGCCTATCAAATAATCCCTGCTTACTACACAAAACCAAATAACTCTCATGTTACCACATGCTATTCTCTTGACCTCCCGCTGTAAGGACACGAGCCTGCTCTTCATCTTCCGATCTTCTCCAGCAATTTCTGAACCCACAAGCCAATTCCCAACAAAAACGACAAAGTAGCCTTAAAGACGCTGTACGCCAGCAGTGCCGAGAGAAACTCTTTGGCACCAGGAGACATTAGGCCTCCCGCTACAGGAACACTGATTATAACTCAGCCTGTTATGTTACTTAAAGCAGATGGCTGTTACCTCTCAACCAGCACATGCCTGCACACACACACACTGCCAAACACACAGAATGGGCACGAGGGAGAGCATTAGAGAAAGACCAGGAGACTGGAATGAGCTGTTAGGGTACCTGCAATATAAGTCAAATGGAAAACAAGCTTTGTTAGTTTTGATACTCCAGACAAGTTCTTTATAACCATAGCCCAGAACATGTTTTTAAATTCTGAGAACAATTTAGGTTGGAAGAAGCTTCTGGAGGTCATCTGGTCCAAATCCCTGCTCAAAGCAGAGCCAACTTCAAAGCCTGATCTACCTTCAGAGTTAGATCTGACTACTCAGGGTCCTATCTCCAGTCATGTTTTGAACACCTCTGAGGAGGGAGATTTCACAGTTTCTTCGGGCTCCTGTTCCAATGTCTAACCACCTCACTCAGGAATCTTTCGTCCCACTATTTAACAGGAAACCAATAATTAAAAAAAACAGCCAGCCAAAAAAAAAAAAACTCCCCTTGAAGATTCTGACGACAGTTCCAAGAAGTTGTTAGCCAATCTACATGGCCTCTGCAGACGGTCTCTGTAAAACACGGTGGTTCCTCACATAAACCACTGTCCGGCCTTAGGTCTCTGTACAAGGACGCTGCGGGCGCCGGAAGTGAAGGCAGGACGGCCCTGGGGAGGAACCCGCCGAAGGCCCAGGGAACCAGCTCTGCCCCGGGGGCGGCCGGGGCCGAGGGACCCGTCCGCAGGCGCCATGCACACCCCAAGGCGCTTCCCGCCCTCCCTGCTCCCGTCCGTCACCGGAGCCGGGACACGGCCCGGCATCCCGGCCGGCCCTCCCCGCGCTTTCAGGCTCGTCCCCTGAGACGCAGCAGCCCTCATCCGCGGCCCAGGGCGCAGAACCCGCGTTCCCCTCCACGCCGCGTCTCGGCGAGGCCGCGGTTCCCCGCAGGCGGCTCCGCGGTTCCCCGCAGCCTCAGAGCCGCGGCCCCAACCCGAAGCTCTCAGCGACCCACCCCGCCGCCTTGGCGGGGTGCGGACTCACCACAGAGGCGGCCATGGGGCAGGCGGCGGGAAGGCGCCGGAAGTGCACCGCACTGGGGCCCGCCGCTTCCGGCCGCGCTGGGGTCCGCCGAGAAAAGCCTTCCGCCGCGCCGCGCCGCCCGCTGCAGGGAGGCCCGGGGGGTGCGGCTGCGGTAAGAGCGAGCCCCCGCAAACGTTTTACATCAGTTTACGGTTGCAAGGAAAAGCGGTTTAGTTTGCTGGAGTTTGCCGTCTGAGAACGAGCGGCGCTTAGGCAAGGGAAGCGAAACCAAAGCTGTCGTTTTGTGCTGTTTGTAAAGCGCAATGGGGCGGCTGACGCCCGGTGGCGCCAGCCGCGTCCGTCGGGCTGGAAGCGGCCCGCAGGGGAGGGCGGGAGGGCGGCGGTTCTGCCTCCTGCTTCTGAAACAGCAGCTGCGGGGCATGGGCAGGGTCTGACAGAACAGCCTGGAGCGCCACAGGGCTGAAATGGCTCCGTTGTGGCATTCCAGTGTAATTCCTGCGGTGATCTTGTTCCTACTTTTTGTAATAGTAACGTTCGTGTCGTGAGGCAGCATTGGCCTTGTCCGGGGAGAAGTACAAGGACATCCGATGGCCTCTCTGTAGTGCTTACCAGCTATACAAAATAATTAATATTTTTATGAATAAAAACTCATGAGTTTGGGTACTTAAGCATCTTCCAGAGCTGTGAAAACGTTCAAGAAGTCTTACATGCTTTGCTACAAGTGGTTAATAGTATTTAAGTGATCTGTATGTTAATTTGTGAATGCAAGCAAGGATAAAGATGCCTTACACACCCTGGCCAATATGTGGAAAATCACACACGTTAGTTACTCACTTGACAGCACAAGTGCAACTTGCTATTGCAGCGAACGTGGTCGTAGGTGCTGTACGCTGTGTCTGGAAGACTCTGGATGTAAAAATGGGTCAGTGCATGAGCACTGCGCCCCTGATTTGACATACATTTTAGATCTCTCTCTGCTTTTCCTCCATGCACCTTTTCTCCCCATGGTCACCGTCGCTCACGGCAGAGACTTCCCGAGGCCCCCGGCTGCTGTGCCGGTGGGGCAGGACGCACCCAGGCCCGCACACCCACTGCGGGGAGGGAGCCGTGCAAGTGCGTGAAGGAAAACTTGCACTCTTTTCCTGGAACGAGCTGAGACGTAAGGCTGGCTAGTTAAATCTTCATCATGCAGTGAATAATAGGAAAAGACCTGACGAGACTCAGGAGGTCTGCAATTAATTACTAAAGATGATGTGGAGCTGACAGGGAAGAAATCATATACTGAAAGTGATAGCCACTCTGGGAATGGAAACGTGTATCTGTGACAGGGCTGCTGGGATAGGATTGAGTTTGGGTCAGGGCATCCGAGGCTGTGCCCTTTGGTATATTGGATCACATCCAGCGGTGTCAGCTGGATACTAATTTGTCATTGCTGTGTATGAGTTGTATCACTGTGAAATAGCATATCCTGCTGAATTAACAACTGCTCAGTGAAGATTGCTTAATACAAAAGTTCAAACATCTTCCCCTTTGAAATCTCAAATGTCACTACATCACCATATTATCTATTTGCCTCAAATTAATGAAAGTACTTCATAAAACCTCTCTCCTAAAGAAGAGCGATCATCAATTTCCAAATAAAAAAGCAAGGCACTGAAATTATGTGTGATTTGTTCAAGGTCACAAAGGGAGACAACTGCAGAACAGAAAACTGCAATTCTAATCTTTTACCTTCATCACAGAAACATCTTTACTCCATTCTGAGATATACCAGTGTAAAATTAAAAAAGAATCATTCCCATCCAATATGTCCATTATCTATTTCATGTTTATTTTCATCATATTGATGACGTGTCCAAAAACGTAGTGTCATGTTCCTTGTCTATAAATCGGATTTGTAGGAAATGACCACTTTAAATCCCAGTGGACTGATGGAATTATATTTGTGTTATCACAGAGACTGTGAACAACCTGGACAAAACAATAGAAATGAGATGAGTATCTGTAAAAGCCTTACCTCTTCATTTACTTGCGTGCATCTGTGAAACCTGGAAGAGTAACAGGCTTAGCGCATGCCTTATTGCTGGCAGATTGTCCAAAGTTCTTTATGTCTTTCAAACACATTAAAATAGGGATCTGAGGCAAAAATTCTTTGAACTCTCATTTATCAATGGCTGCTCCAACAAAAGAAGTAATGTACAGAGAATAAATTCAGAAATAGCAGAAACTGAAGTAGCTAATTAGTTCACAAGCCTTCTTTCTGTCAGGTCAGGATTTTTCTCTTGACACAGTGGGATCATTATAGTTTCTTTGGCAACAGTTAATCAGAAGAACGCTTCTCCAGCAAGATTCAGTGCAGACTCTCCACTGGAAATTAGGAAGGTAGATAATTTGAAGATTCTCTATGCCTATTGCCTGCCTGCCTTAGCACCAGTCATTATTCAGTGAAGTAACGCATTAAATGGAAGGTGAATTGAAAACGTGGGTGTGAAATTCATTCTCAGCTACTTCTGAAGATGACACAAAATTTTGGATATCTTTTTAGAGTAATAACTTCTTGTTGGGATCAGCTAATTAGGGAAAAACAACAAGAAGAAAAATTCTTCCTTAACACCAAGCAGTATGCAAGACCTAGTTCAAAATATTACTGAAAAAGAGGCACTCAGTGGCTCACAACAGTGGCCAAAATGTATTCAGGTCTAAACTTTTTGGGAAAACAGAGATTAAAAAAAAGAAAACCACCACCCCAGTATTTAATTAAACAAATAAGAGCAGCAAGAAATGTAAAATATTTGCAGGTGGTGTGGAAACTGCTTAAAGACATTAGAAATACGGGATGTTTGGAACAAATGCATACCACTTAGCAGACATGCTTCACGAAAGACCAAAAAAGTCCAGAATGCTTAACAACAGGCCAATGTAGAGAACTAGAAGTACAGACACATCCTCCAAAAAACAAAGTTGTTTCCAAATGGAGGAAAAAAACCTCATAAAGTTTGGCTAGTAAGATTTAAAACAGAAGTAAGGCAAATCAAAAATAGTTCTGAGAAACACTTCACTAAGGCAGAAACACTATGAATGAAATCCTTTTTCAAACACATCAAAAGCAAGAAATCTTGCCAGGAAATCTGTAAGGCCAACCAGTGATCAGTGTGCACCAAAAGAAGACAAGGCTGTAGTAGAAAGCTAAACAAACTCTTCGTGCCTTTCATCAGCATGAAGGAGTTTATAAACTATCGTATACTGGAGCCTTTCTTAAAAGGGAATGAAACGGAGGATCTGTCATGAAGTGGAATGTCAGTACGAAAGGTGTTAGAACAAATCCATAAAACAAATAGTGATAAGTTATATGCCAGGTTACGTGCTCCTAAAGGACATACTAACCATGGCATGTAATCTGTAATTTACAATAGGATCTGTCCTCAAGGAATGGAAGGTGGCAAATTTGAGGCCAACTTTCTAAAAAAGCTCCAAGGTGGACCTGTAAATCTGATGTCTGTCCTACGCAAATTGGTAGAAATCATACTAAAGAACAGAATTGGTGGCTTCTTGGATAAACACGACACATTTGGGTAGACTCAACGTAGTTCTTCAAGGAGAAGTTATTCTTCACAAATTTATTAGTTCTTCAAAAGAGACAAGAATTGTGGAGGTAAAGAGCCTTGCTAGTGAACAATTCTTCTTCCACTAAGTGATTTCCTTAAAATTTCAGATTTTGCTAATCCATGATTCTAGAATTATCATACTTGGAAGCAGTTAAGTAGTTTTTATATATGAAAGTTTATTTAAATGTACAACTCCAAGTACCATTCCAAATGATGTTAGTGTAATAATGAGACTTTCTGCTTACCCTTTCTCACTTCTTTACCCAACCTAGCTACTAGGAATCTTTGTAGCATTTTGCTGGCATTTTTGCTGATTGAGCAAAATTGGACTTCCAGAACACTAACCTAAATCTGACTCCCTGAAAATACTTTTTTTTAACTTAGAAAGTATCATTTGCAGAGGAAACAAAGGAGTCCATCTGAAACACATCAAAGATTTTCTGCAAGACTCCTCCTTCAGTTGTCTTCCCTTGAGCAAGCCCTTAATTTGGGTGTTTCAGTCTTAAGAGTAGTATGAGCAGATAGAATTTCCACTTTGCATTGAACAAATTATAGCCATACTGTATATTGTCCAAATAATTCCTATATATGCATTTGGATTTAGTTCAAGTAACGACCAAGTGCAACTCATAATTTCTCTTCAAAAGCCCAGATATTTCTAACAGTTTCTCAGCCTTTGTCTCCGATACCTCAAGCCAACTTACCCATGCTCCCCAGCCCTTCATATTCCAGAAGGAACATATAAGATAGAAACGCCAGAATGACTCGGCAGCAATGACACTGAACTCCCATGCAGAGTTCAAGCAGTTTACATCAAGATGACTCATCAAAATACCTTTACTTCTGAAGATGGTTCCTAGAATATGCAGCTCCACTACACCCACTTACCATATGGAAGGGAAATTTCGAGTTAGTTTAGATCTTACAGAACAGATCAGAGGCAAAAAGTGTAGCTTCGTTGAAATAGCTGGGATCAGCTGTTACACCTGTGAGAGGAACTGAGACATATGGGGTATTTTTGATTCTATAATCAATAATGCTAACCTTTAAAATGATTAGTTGCTGGAAATCTTCCCAAATAGCCGATACTAAGAACAATGAATTAAAATTGTAATCACAATTAAATGGCAAATAGGATGACATATCTCCGTATCTGTATGGAGATAGGAAGTAATTCTTAGAAGTGACCATTTTATAACTTCAGTCAAATTTACTCAAAATATCATAACTAATGATAAGTAAAAAGGTATTAAGCTTTCAGAAATGCATTCAGCCATCTGGGTTAGGCCAGATTTTCTTTAGTTTTCATCAACTGATCAATTAAAATCAATTAAAATTGATAGCAAAGCGCTGGATGATTTCAGAATCGCTGACAAAATGCATAGATTTTTATGGTGAATGATTTTGATACTGGGCAAATAATGCCCACAGAATGAAAGTAGAATTCAATCTCCAACAAGATGAAAAGAGTTCACATTTTTCCCCTAGAATCCTCACATGTCAATTATGTACCCTTGCATTAGTATCAATGCAAAAATGAAGCCAGACTGCATATTGCTGGGCTACTTTTCAATCTAACCTTGTATTGTGTCACAGAAAACTGTGGTATTTCGGTAATGACTTCAGTAACAGGCTAAAATGAGGTCTATAGGTCCTGATTACCCTTGATAAAATGAATAGTCCTTAGTTTTGCAAATAATCTTGCTGGGCTTAGATTAATGCGTTTGTAATTTTCAAGGGTTTATAATTTATTCCCCTTTAAGGTTAATTAATTAACACTGACAGATTTCAAATAGCATCTCTCTATTAAAAGAACCCAACAAACTACTATGCTTTTTAATTTATTGATTCAGAATATATGTAACATTACTGAAATCATAACATGCTTGCACTCTGCAGGTTCAAAATCTCACTGCGATGTTGTACACCATACTGAAGGGCAAGTCCAGGAGGCAGCCGAAGGCAAATTTCAGTAGCCACTCCACTGAGTAGAGACCAAAGAAATGATCCATGGCCTATGTCAATGATTAAAATTAAACTGGTAGGTTCGCTCTCTTATTATTAGGTTTATCAGCCTTCACTGATTGCATGCCGCATACAGCATCCTTGTTAACAATGTCCAATTAACAGTTCAAAGGTATAGTGACGTTTACCAGAAGAATTCCCTGAAGGTCAGTGATTCACACACCACTGCAGCTTTCAAGCTGGTAAAGCAGTATCTTTAAAGGCTCTCATGCAGTCATACAGGTCATAGACGCTATTCTCTAAGACCACGAATCTTTTTGAATAGTGAATGGTTCTTGCGAAACACAGTATTCTCAACTTTTGCTAAAGTCACCAAAATGTGTAGTAATGTTACCCCAGATGTGTAGAAGTTTAAGGAACTGTCTCCTAAAAAAAGGGAAGCAACTGACGCTAGCCAAATCCAGACAGGTTCTGATTAATGCGCTGCCTATGAAGTTGGATCATGACTCAGTGTTTGGGGGTTTTGCCTGAGCAAGGACTGAATGAGAACTCAAAAGATTTGATCTGTTGATTTTAATGGGAACTGGGAGTAGGTCTCAGGTGCTCAGCACATTGACACTTTGACCTATATGCTGGGTACAAAAATACTGCTAAAGCTGGAGTTTGGATTTATTGAACTACAGTGGACTTAAGAAAGCCTGGTTTGGCCAGTTCATTCTCAACACAAAAGGCATATTACTCTGAATAGACCCAGGCAGAACCTGTGTTTGTTACAGTCCCACAGGGACTCTGGACTATGCACCACTTCACCTCAAATTCCTGTCATACCAGAACTGGAGGAATGCAATGACTCTTATCCTGATAAATTCCCCTCTTGTTTTTTGAAGAAAAACAGGACTTGCTATATATTGAAGTGATAACTGTTCCACTGACCCACTGGGATATGGTGAGATCAAGTACAAATAACTGTTCTATTTTAATCCATGTCAAAGCACTCCCAAGTGGGGATAAATTTTCAGAACAGGTCAGTTCAAAGTGTTACCACAGTTGCTAGTTAAAGAAATTTTAAAATCCTATCCATTTCATTAGGTAATGAAACAGTATTTGAGCTCTTATGAAAATCTGTCCATATGTAAGTAAAACCTAGGTAAACATAGTTGTATTACAGTGGACTCCACGACAGTTAAATGTAGCAAGCTGATAGCTGAGGTGTGCATACGCACACACAGACATATTTATATACTAGAGGGAGGGAGCCTATAGTCTCACCTTTAAGCCTTGTAAGGTAGTTCTGTTTGCACTTGTCCTTTTATCTCAAAATCTGAGACTGAAATTTTGATCGTGGCTTCAGCAGTATATTATATCACCTAGCAGTGTAGTATCAGCTCCCAGTTGTGTCCTGTATAAACAAAACAAAAATGTTGCAAGTAGCTATTATCAAGATATCTGAAGTATGAAATACCTACGCAATGCCTTGCATCACACGCATCAGCTGAGAAGGATTTTACAAGCATCACTTGCAGCACATGACCATGGTTTTCTTTAACTTGTGTGCAGCTGAACCAGCACACTCCATAATCATTGCTCATCAGGGCTGCAAGCATTGTTGCTGCAATAGTTCAGCTGCCCCTTTTTCCCGTCACCATCTAGTACTGCTGTTTTCACTAAAGCCTGGAAAGAAGAATGTCTTTCTTGCATCCAGTTTTCCCTTTACATAACTTGCCTTTACATAGCCAGATTGCATTTTGAGGAAAAAATCGGTATATAAAATACTGGGAAGCATCTCCAGTTCTGGAACGCTAGTAAAATGAGCCCAATTCTAGACCTCACCCTAGGAGACATTTATCAGGCTCAGAAACAGAACAAGACAACTTTAATTTCAAATGGCAGTAGCACTTTGCTTCTCAACTTACAGAAAACTAGAAGGAAAAATCTGAGCTACAACACAATTTCTAAACCTGTTCCAAATTGCACTAGGGGTCCATCAGAATCTGAAAAAAAAAAGGTACTGAGAGACTTATGGCCATTGCTGTCCCCTCCTTCTGTCCAGGTCAGAGG
>VYZW01055039.1:10408-29286 GCA_013401315.1 Balaeniceps rex
AAAGAAAACTTAATAGATGAATTTCTGAGATGGTATTGTTAACAAAGGCTATCTAGAAAGAAGTATGCTTGTTAAACATTCCCGTATATATCATCTATACTATCTTCCAAACTTTAAAAAAAACGTGGTTTCTTCATTTTCTCTACAGATGATAGGGTACCTTCTCTTTCAGTAAGTTATCTTTCTTTTGATCAGAGGTACTGTTTTGAATATGCAAAGCAAGAATGAGAGAGTCCTGACTTCCCATTAAGACACAGTAGAAGTTAGAAACTCTTAAAACTTCTAAATTATAATATCTTCTTAATGGGAAGAAGAATTTGTTCTTTTCCGCTTTACATTATTATTGAGATGATGCTTGGTTGTTACTTGTGATCATGCGTGTTCCTTTTTTAAATTTTTTGCTGTGCTTTATTGATGTCACAGTGGGATAGAGTTTTTAAAGATCAAATGGAAGGCTATAGCGCCTACCCTGTAGTGCTGGTCTTCTAATATTATGTGCTTAATGAAGTTTACAGGTGCCAGAGATAAATGAATGAGACCAGGCAAGGATACTGTAATAATGTCAGACTGTTACTGAAAGCCAAACTATATACCACTTGATAGTTAATGAGAGTGTCCAGAGTACATTTTCTATTGGTTCACCATTTATGTGTATTATAAAAAAATGCATTAATAAATCTGACTGTAGATACAGTAGCCTTTACTGTATCTTTACGGATTTTTTTGTTCCGTTTAATGTTTCAGTCTCTCTTGTAGTATGAACAAGTCGTTAGGATATAAATACGAAATCGAACAAAAGGTAAGAGTACGCAGATGCTAAATGTTTTTCAAAATGTCAGTCCATTCTGCAGAGGTAGTATTTAGATAAATGAAATCCTGAAATCCTTTCAGAAGTATTACAAGAAACTTTTGTTCCATCCAGAAAAGGAGTTCAGTGGCATGGCAGGTGTCTATGAAGACTGTAAAATGTAGTCAAGAAAACCTCATACTTTGTATTTTGGTCCCCTATCTTAGAGGAAAACCACAGGCATGAGATTTATTTTAATCTTTCTTGATGGTAAGAAAAAGAAAAATTCTTTCACACTTTTTTCCAGATTTTAACAGACAACTCTCCCAATGAACAGGGCCTAAATAAAGTGTTTGATCTGTGTGTGGTGTGTGGAGACAAGGCATCAGGTATTTACTTTTTTCTTTCTTTTTTTTATTTTTAAGGCAGTGCAATTTTATAAAAGCAGTTTAAAATTCTTCTGAAGCTATATAACAATTTGCATGCATATACATATATATACACATGCACAAACAGAAAGGATACACTACTGTTTCAGTGGAGAATTACACTAAATGTTACTCTAGTGTCCATGGGTGGACTTATTTATTATTGGTTTACATCATAAATTTAATGTTTTCTACCAGATAATTTTTGCCTTTTTTTCTTAGGCTGATAAATTTTATTTTCTATTATAAAGATTTGGCTGATAAAATCCCTTAAGTGACAATGTTGAGAGTTTTTTCTTCCTTAAGATAAGGCCATGTGGTGAACTTTGTTATTGTTGACAGTTTCTCTTAAAATATATGAAAAACCTTTTCATTATTTTAAATATGAAACCAGTAGACAAGGGAGTATATGAAAAAAGTGCTAACATGAGGTTTATGCAGGATAGTTAGTTATTTGAGGAACCATTGCTAAAATTGTAAAAATGCATTATAGTTCCAGTAAAAAATAAGCTTAAGAACGGTATATTCATATATTGTCACCAAAGTAGAGTGCTAAAGTAAGAAAAGTGTTTCGTGCACTAAATTTTGTGTAATGATACTGAGAAATTGGAAAGAATAATAGCGGGAGCAGTGCACTGGAGAACTCTGTCTCCCACGTTCCATTTGCATGTGTGCTTGCCACCAGGTGTTCCAGATCTGTCACAGGTGGAATTACTTGAGAGGGTGTCTTGTCTTTTTTATTTAAAAAAAAAAAAAAAAAAGAGAGAGAGAGAGAACTACAAGGGCTGTTCCTCAGCATGGTTTAGCTGAAAGCTCCTTTTTCTTTGCACTTTCTTTGTTACAGAAGATAATGGGGTGTGAGAGAGATGGGACATTTAACTTTGCTCTTTACTTAATTAGCTAAAATTAGACTATACAGGGAAATGGTTGCTCCATCAGAAAATTCTTATGGTTTGTCAGAGTGAAGTTTGTGTGATAGACCTCCAGTAATACCAAAATATGACAGCTGCAGTTAAATGCTCCTTTTGGGAAGCAATAGAAATAAAGTGTATAAAAATGAGGGGCCAGGGGGAAGAAGTACTTAATGTTAGGGTATCATCATGAGAAGTAGTAGGATGTAGAGCAAACTGCCTGGAAAATAAAACCAATTAAAAATTTTCTACTGCGGCAAAGTTTAACATAAAAATTATAGTTCCTAGAGCTCTAAATACATGTCAGATTTCACCTGTCTCAAAGGAAATTTCTGCCAAACATAAGGCAAAGATCCGGTTAGTCTGTTCCAATTGGCAAGATTCCTCTGGCTCCCCAGTGGAGGGCTGGAGTATTCCTTGAGAGGCTGGAGATCCCAGGAGGTAATCCTCCTGTCCTGGCCCAGGGTTGTCAAGCACTGTAGTGAATCTGGGGAGAGTGCCATGTTTCCCTGAGCAGCTGCAGGTTCTGGGGAACCTCCCGCGTGACAAGCAGTGTCATGCAAACTGCTTTGCAGTCACCTCTAAGCTGAAGTCCAAGAAGCTACATCAAAGAGCAGGTGAAGAAGCAGCCCAGGCACTTTGTAGGATGGAAATTAAAAATTCACAATCCAGCTGCTGTTAAAATGTTACTGTTAGTGATATTCTTTTAATATAAAATAAATACTCATAAATTTCACATTTTGTAGTAAAGGAATCTAGAAAACCTATAAGAATTTCTGTGAACTTCAGACAGGCAAGATTAATGTATCTAAAGAAGAGTTTGTGAGGAGTGAGGAAAGAATCTAAAAATATATTTTCCCTTACATTAGTTCATATTTGAGATTTATTTCTGTAATATTGCCCTACTTACTTCAAAGAGCAGCCTTGGTGCCTCCGTAGTATGTATTTTGAGTGTCAGTGATCTTCAGTTTTAGAATTATTTTTTCTTTCTTCAGGATCATAGAATTAAAATTGTTGGAATTGCCAAGCAGGCCTTAATCAAAATCAGTACTTTTTAGTAATATTTGTATTTTGTGCTATAGCAGAATCAAAACAATTTACTTCTGAAAAATAATTTTTGAACTTGACTTTTTTCAGTAGTATATCCTAGAAATTTTTATATGTTAGTATTATATATTAGAAAATTCACAGAACAACTGATTTTTTTAAAAAATTACTTAGCTATTGTAGATTATTTTCTCATTGAAGTTTTAATGAAAGAACTTACGGATGTACCGTTACCCTGTTAGGAAAATGAAAGGTGAAAGTAAAGCTTTGAAGTGATTACCTACTGCTGTCAAATGCCATGTTTGCGCTTTCCATGGTTGCATTAGATTTAATGCATACAATTTCAACAGCTGAATTTGTAATGAGCAATAACAGGGCTTGACTGTAGGGACATTTTAAAAAAATTGCTAAAGAATGTATAAATGAAAAGAGTTTCTTATATGTTCTTGCTAACCTGTTTTCTTAGCTTTTTTTAACACTGCTGTCAACAGATTTAGCAAGAATTTAATAAGCAACTTGGCTTTTTGTACAATCTGTCCTGTTTAAGTGCTCTGAACTAGAAAAATGGTTCACTTGCTTTTTTATGTTGGTTTATAGCCATGATATCGTTTAAGATCTGTAACCTACGAGGGGAAGAGTGTTCTTTTTCTGGGTAAAATAGCAAATAATTTGTTTTTAATAAATATAAACTCTAAAAAAATAATATTACAGTGTAAAATTAATGTCATGATTTATGTTGTTCTGTAATTAGGGCGTCACTATGGAGCAGTAACTTGTGAGGGATGCAAAGGATTCTTTAAAAGGAGTATACGGAAGAATTTAGTTTATTCATGCCGAGGAACAAAAGACTGTGTCATTAACAAACACCACCGGAATCGATGTCAGTACTGTAGGCTGCAGAGATGCATCGCGTTTGGGATGAAACAAGATTGTAAGTCTGAATAAGTGTAAATTATTTTAGCTGGCAGCTATGTTAAAGTTTGTGCTGCAAAAGATATGCTTTGTGTTAATAAAAATGGTTATTGTGATTTTATATTTTTAAATCATTGTATCTTTTTCCTTTAAAGAATTGTGCAAGTTTGGTGTATCAGATGTCTGAAATGTTTTCAAGCATACGTACTGCTTGACAAACTTAATAAGCACAGTGCATGTGGTAAAAGTGAATGAATTGTTATTCTAAGGTGGCAAATGTTAAGCATGTCTTCATGTTCAGTTCTTATATATGCAGTTTAATTTTTCTGTGTAAATGAAGCTACTGAACGTTTCAAATCCTTCTACCTTCTGGTCACTTTTTCCACAACTGAAGTTGCTGGCAATTGCTTTTCACTCTTGGCAAAGCTCTGCAGAGAGAGTTATTCGCAAGGCAGAGATCCATAGTGATCTAGAGATCAGTTCTTATATTGATTCCTGTAGATTTCAAGTTCCTTTTTAGATTTCCATACATTGGGTGTAGTGATACTGTAATACCACAGCAGTATCTGAATACTAAATACGGAGAAAATCAAGCAATAGATGAATTCTTCAGCCCTGATACTGCCATGCTGTTGCTATACACACAGTATTAGTCTTGTGCGCCGCTCTCTGCCACCCAGCTCTATTTTGCTGACCCTCTTGAACCTCTGTGGTCATTCCCCTCCTTACAGCCCTGCTTCTGTCAGGAGAAACCAGTAACACTTTTCCAGCACAGAGGAAATTAATTCAGAAAGGGAGGAAAAGCTGGGGCAGTGAAAGTGGATCTTTACCCCTTTACCCTCTAGTTCAGCTGGCAGTACTTTGCCCCTCCTGTCGTGGTTTAGCCCCTGCCGGCAACCAAGCAACACCCAGCTGCTCGCTCACCCTCCCCCCCCGCGGTGGGATGGGGGAGAGAATCGGAAGGGCAAAAGTAAGAAAATATATACTGAGCATGACATCATATGGTATGGAATAGCACTTTGGTCAGTTTGGATCAACTATCTTGGCTGTGCCCCCTCCCAGTTTCTTGTGCACCTGGCAGACCATGGGAAGCTGAAAAAGTCCTTGACTAGCCTAAGCACTACTTAGCAACAACTAAACCATCAGTGTGTTATCAGCATTCTTCTCCTACTAAATCCAAAACACAGCACTATTCCAGCTACTAGGAAGAAAATTAACTCTGCCCCAGCCAAAACCAGGACACCTCCACAGAAGACTTTTCAAGCAGAACAAAATTGCTGGGATTGGGGGTCAGAAGGCAGGAAAAGGATCTCTGGGTTGTGGGGGAATACTGAGTGGAGGAGAGGATTGTTTTGGGATAAGAAGTCTCATTCCTCAGTGGAGTGGGAAGAGGAAAGAAAACTCAGCACTGTCTTGTACTGTGGGGTTATTTGTCCCTTGAAGAAGTCTTGGCCCTTTCTCAGCAAACTCAGATCCAGCTAGCAAGCACAGGGTTAGCAAAGGAAGATAAAAGACTTTTGCCTCCATCTCCCACCCTTTCAAAGCACCATTTGTGGGTTACGGGCTAGCTTTAGTGGCATTGTCAATACTTAATGATATTATGACATTTGGTTTTATGATACTTATCAGTGTAAAAATTCAAATAGCATCACAGTCTACTACTAACTTGAAAACTTTTTAATTTTTTTCTTTAGTTACACATTTTCCAAAACTGCATTATTGAAGAAAAAAAGAGGTTTTTTTCCTATTTGCCTTTGTGTTTTAAAATAATGAACGTTCAAGATTCTCTTTATAGGCTTAAACAGTTTCTATGTGCAGTACGATATTAAAGAGGCGCTGCTAGCCAGTAGCCAGTGCTTATCAGGCTGGTGAATTGATGCATATTTTGAATTACATACAGGCCTGGTTCGTGACTCTCTTTTAGGATCTTATTCCAGCCTATAAAATGACTTGCACCACTTTAAAATTGTGGAAGAAAAACTTACTGCATATTTTTAAAAGATTTGTACTTTGTAAATACCTTCTATTAATTTTTACAGTAACAATGTTGTGTTACTGTTGTTTTTCCAGAAGTTAAATTTACCTTTTAAACTTTTAGAATCAAACTGTAAACTGGTTTCTTTTGGCTTTATTCCGTAGTGCTAGAAGTTCCCCATAGGGTGTAATGCTGTAAGTTTCATTTTAATGTTCTCTAATCCATCCAAAGCAAGGTGATATATCTGTAGGCTAAAGGCCAGATTCATTCCACCTAGTTTCACTGAGCTATTCAAATTAAAAATCTGCTGCTTCTCTGAAGTCAGTGATTGTGGGTCAGGATGCACCCAGATCTTAAACGTTCTGAACTGAACTTTGTGAATGTCCCTTTTCCTCTGTATTGTCTAAGGTCCTAACTTGAGAAGCTTCTTTAAGTGCATGAAGTTATGCGGGTTCAACCCAGACCCACAATCTATGGAAAAGCGTACCATGAGTCCTTTACGAATGAACTGAGAGTGTGGGATAGTGAAACTGAGAGAAGGAGAAGCCATAAGCCTCCACTTAAAGATCCAAATTAAAAATAAGGTATAAGGGGATTTCTCCCTTAATTGTAACTTGAAAAATTTAGTGACTATATATTTGGTCTCAGACTTTGACTACTACATCATTTCATTAAGAACAAATCAAATCCGTGTGTTGTTTTTTACCCAAGTTGTTAGCTTATTGGTTATGAGATTTTTTTTTTTAGTTATTTTCAGAATCATTAAAATTGCAGATTAAATAAAGAGAGGGAAAAAAAGGATTATTTCTTAGCCTGTAATTTGGGATGTGACTTTATAGTTGCATATTGTTTTGTTAGCTGTGCAGTGTGAGAGGAAACCTATTGAAGTATCAAGAGAAAAATCTTCAAACTGTGCAGCTTCCACAGAAAAGATCTACATTCGGAAAGATCTTCGTAGTCCATTAGCTGCAACTCCAACTTTTGTAACGGACAATGAAACAGCAAGGTATGTATATTCTGCTGAAATGTAAATTGCTGAAACAGGAAAAATTAATTTTAAAATTAATCAAAATTAAAATGTGTGCTGTTTTGTGTCAGATCAACAGGTCTGCTGGAATCGGGAATGTTTGTTAACATTCATCAGTCTGCAATAAAAAGTGAGCCTACTGTGCTGATGACTCCAGATAAGGTATATAATGATATGACTGACATATTAAGTAGAGTTGATTGCTGTAATTGTGTATGTATGGAGGGAAGGGTGTTCTGTATTGTACTTCTGTTTTGTTAAATTCATTTTTAAAACACTCCTTTACAACATTAGCCAGTGTTGCAAATGCCTTCTCTTCACAAGAATGCTTTTAGCCTTGCATAGTAAAAATGCTAAAAACTGTACAAAGTAAATGCCTTCTTCCAGGTTTTTAGAGAGCTTTAAGGGCTGCATTAGTTTTCTTTGTATTGGGCAATTCTGACACTTGGATATTTCTTTTTTACCAATAAAGTGAGGTGTTTGCAGAACATCACATGGCATTATCACAGTGCATTTCATGAATACTGTTAGGTTTTTTCCCCCTGAATTGCTAATTTTTTTTGCAAAGCTAATAAGAGCTATCTCAGCAACAATCTTATTTCTGAGCTGATTTTCCTTTGTTTCCATTTTGTTACACTTACTGATCCACTAAAGCCATGTGGTAACTTCCCTACACATGCACAGTAGGAAGCTTTTGTATTTTTCTAGCTGATATTAAATTACCTCATGCTGTTTTCATGCATTTTGCCTCGCTTGCTCTGTCTGCAAAGGGCCCCATCACAAGTTGTTTATTCCATTTCACTTTTCTGGCTCTGTCTGTAGAGTATGACGGTGCAAGCTAAATGACATGTAGCATGCTTGTGTTAGCAGCAGCATCCTTGTCTGTAATCATGCGCTTACCTTATTAATTTTTTTTTGTGGGGCAGGGGGGAAACATGTCTTACTGCCTCTCTGAGTTGCTGGTCAGTACTGAATCACCTTCTTCCCTTGCAGTTAAATAAAGACACAAAAACCAAAAAGGCTGCAGCAGAACTCTTTTTCTGCTTGCTTTTAAAGGCGACTTTTTATCCATTCCTTCTTTTCAAATGTTCTGCTACCCTATTGCTACTGACTCATTTACACGAGGAAGGAATGAAGATGCTAAAAATATAATCTAGTGTAGTCTTACAGTCCTGGTGACTGACTAGTGAGTGGAAATGATAAATTCTCTTTATGCAGTTGCTTACCATCTGTAGCATTCTTTCTGAAAGAAATAGATAGGTATTACTTGTAAAAGTAAATGTCTAAATATTTCATATTTTAGAAGTGCAGTGTCTAATTGCTGCATTATGATTACCCATTTACTGAAAACAATAATTTTCTTGCAGGTCTATTCACATGCTCAATTTTTCATTTATGTAAAAGTTAGATTCTTCTATTGCAAGTTAACTGCTGCCAATATGAGAGAATTAAAAGCTATACTTTTCCCTTAGGTTGAAGCATGTCAAGGAGATTTGAGTACACTGGCAAATGTGGTGACTTCATTAGCAAATCTCAGTAAATGCAAAGACATATCACAAAGCAGTACAGAGCTATCTATGATTGAGAGTTTAAGTAACGGAGACGCATCATTATCTGAACTCCAGCAAGAAGAACAAGCTAGTAGTGATGTTACAAGGTAAGGCATGTTACTCTTGAAAATACTATTCATTTTGAGAAGGTCTCTGTCAATTCAGACCATTAATTAAATCAGCACAGTGTAGGAAATTTATCTGCATTAAAAATTATAGTAATAACAGCCTAAGCTCATGCAGAACATAAATCTTGTAAGATTCTTCCAAGTGAAATCTTAAGGAGGTTCCATTTGAGAAATAAATACTTTTAGTTGCTCGTACTTGAAATGAATTTCAATGTGAATATTACAGCTGATTTTCTTACCTTTTGGTTGGCCTTAATAACGTGTGTTAGGTCTTGTACTATAGTCTCAGTACTTTGTATCACCCTGGAAAACTGTTTCTTAGAGATTTCATTTGTGTAAGTAGTTTAATGCCAGTAACTATTAATCGCCTTAAAAGATTGAAAAGCATTTTCTTTCTATACAGGAGAAGTAACAGCATTCTCACCATCAATACAAATGCATTCATTGAATATCTTACAAACTTGTGTCTTGCACTGGTTTTAACTGAGCCATTTTGGTGAGCATGTGCATATGATATTCTGTGTAGTACGTATTCAGTTATTCTGTCAATCACAATCATGTTCCTTGGTTGTCATCTCATGCAAGCCTCTGACAGCTGTCCCAGCAATATTCCTTTACACACCATCTACATTGTACAGGCTGTTTTGCAAATGTGTACATGGAGTAAATCCATCAAGGAAAAAAAGATTGGTATATAGTGAACTAGTTTGTACTGACTGAAATACAGGATTTCCCCTATGGTCTCTACTGCTTTGTATAATTGCAAGCAGAATGCATTTGTTCTGCTCCTTTCTTTATATGCTGCTTGGAGAGTCAGTGTGACTTTATATAGGTGCTGATTTGGGCCTTTGCTGTGTCCTCCTAGGTAAAGAATATAAAAATATGCTGTATAAATAGTATTGTTGTATGTGCTGATAAACTTCATTCAATACTATGGTTGTTCAAAAAGATGTAGTAGTCTTTCATTTCCTTATTTGCTGGCACTTTCGGGTGCTTGCTTTTGCCAACTTCAGTGTTTCTGTTCAGTTTTAAAAATCTGTCTGTGAAAAGCCATCAAGTTCTCTCAGCCAGAGCACTTGAAAGAGCTCTGACTCAGCTTGATGTGTACTCTTGTCCAGCAGGTTACCTAATAGATTTCCAGTGGGAAGGTTCAAGTTAAATATTCCTGTGAAAGGGAAGTTGTTACCCAAGCAGAAACTAAAATTTTTATCTAAATCTTTGATTTTCTTGCCAGGCCCTATGCCAGCTTGATCTAACAGACACAGATGTTGACTGAAGAAAAGGAGTTTAAGGGATTTCAGGAAGCAAGTTTTACCCATCTGTGTCTTTCATGTATTTTTTTATATTCCATTGCTTGCAGCTACAGTAGTTAAGCTTTCACTTTTGCTGACAAATTTAGTGTACAACTTTGCTGCTAGCATTCTGCTGTTTTTATATGGTAATGTTATATGCCTTGTCCTCTAATGGCTTCATTATCTATGTTCATTTTTTGCAGTTTATCAGCAGCCCTATATATCTGTTAGTGACTGAGCCTGATGAAAAGAGAACCAAAGTTGTTTCTAGCAAAGGATATCAATACCGTGTATTTTAATATTGATTGTACCTTTTTTTCTCTCACTTTGTGGGCTAGGTTTTCATAGCTTCCAGGCAAGCTTTGTTCTAGATTCTCTTTTCCTTGGTGTTTTACCTTGCAATCATTGCTCATGTTTGGGCTTCATGTGTGAAAAGGACCCACAATGCTGAGCCGTGAGGAAGCAAAGCTTCTACTGAGTTCTGCTGGCTTATAGTGCCAGTTTATGAGATAGGAGGGAGAAGATTTCTTTGAAAGCAAGCATTCAAGAGTAAGTTGAAAACAAAGTATCATGGGCAGACATGGTTAACCAGTGTACCTGCCCACCCTATTTAAAAAGGACTCGTCAGCCTGTACTAGAATAAATACAGAATCGTGGCAGATGTGTATGACATTTACCTTTTGGGGAAAGGAGAGATCTTGTTCCTCTCTTACATTTCTGTCCCTGCAACATGAGGAGCCCTGCAGAGACCCTAGTTTTCCTAAGAAGCAGCTGCCACTGAGCTGCTGGGTTTGCCTATTCTACCTAAGGCTGCCAAGATTGAGCCACGCAGGACCTGACACTCAGATCTCCTAGCAGGAGTCCAATAATATAACTTCTAGAGCTTACCCATGAATGCATTCCCTTTATGCCTACTTTCCGTATACTGGAGACAGAAGATGTCCCAGGTGTATCTGTGTAGTCCACTTACAGCTGTTTAGTCCACTTGTGCTTGCCCCAGTCACCCTCGTGTATACGTCAAGGCATACAGGCTCGTGTAGGACCAAAACCTAGTTCATTTACCATCTCAAGCCTGAGGCAGTGTCAGCAGCTTTTTTATTGTAATGTTTCGTTTGGTTGTAAATGGTTATGTCAAACATAGTAAGCATTTAGATTTTTTTAGCATGTTAATGAATTTAGATAGCTAGGGAGTGTGGGGGAAGAGAGGGTGTCAAAGTTCTACTCCAGACTTTGGCAAATTAGTGATTTTAGATTCTGTGGTCTCTATAAATCGTGAATCAGCCCTACATGCAAGCTGATAATCAGCTTTTGTAAAGTTTTCAGACCTCGGTGTGCAAGTTTTTCATGCAACACTGTATGCAAATGTTACTGCTCTCAGGATATGTCATCTGTCTGTAGGCAGTGATCAAGTCTGTGTATTTTTGATTGAAGATACAAGTTGTGGTTCTCAAATGTATTCATGAACAGAAAAACAACAGATCTGTTATCAAGCAGCAAGATAATGAGTAATATATCAGTGCTTGTCCTGACATCTCCCCTGTAACGTTTGTGCATGTGATAAAGAGTCACTGCCCCACATCAAAGGGTACTAAGGATGGTATCAAAAGCATGAGAGTGATTTCTCTTACATATTTTGAAACAGTCTTCAAATTAAGTTGAATAACCTAATCACAACTCATTACTTTAAAAAAAAAGTTTATTCTGTTTGTGCTTCATAGCAGTGAAAATCTGTAAAATTTATACAGCATTACGTTGCTTTAACAGCAGTCTGATGATCATGTCCTCAAAACGCTCATGCCAGCACTCTCAGTAAACATCACTAAAGAGATCTTGAAAGGAAAACTGTGATTCAGCAGCACAATCAATATGTCAAAACTGTGAATTTGTTGGCAACTAGTGTGAACAGGATCTGCTGCTAATTTTTGTTTCAGAGCCACTGTAAGTTGGGAGTTTTCAGGGATTTTGTTTGGTGGACTGTCAGGAAAAGCATGCTACTGACTTCTATTTTCCAAATCTGGTTCTTTGAAACAGACATCTAAATACAGGTTTCAGACATGTGCAGGTTGCTCCTAAATTGAAGCGATCTCTAAAATGAAATTTTGGGTTTTGTTTATTTGTTTTTTTGTTGTGATCTTACAGGGCATTTGATACTCTTGCAAAAGCATTAAATCCAGGAGAGAGTGCAGTGTGCCAGAACTCTGAAAGTGTTGAAGCCAATGTACAGCTGATTGGTGGAGAAACAAACACGAGTGTCGTTGAAATAGAGGGGCCACTACTCAGTGATGCACATGTAGCATTCAGGGTATTTAATACTTTTTTACTGTTGACTATTTATAACCATTTTAACATAGTAATATAAAATAATGACCTGAGTAAATCTTATTTTGAATTTCTTAGAAGAGTAACTATTTGTTCAGGTATTGGCATTCATTTCTGATGAACGTGCTGCTCGTTCACTGGTTAACTGTTTGAGAAAATGTACAGCTCTCTTCAGTGGTTTAGCTGCACTGTTTATTTTATAGCTTCTTGCCTTAAAAATACTAAGTAATCCATGCAAAAGGATTTGGATAGACAAGAGCCGCACGAATCAGAGAGTGAGCATCCACATTCTCACATGTTAATAGGTGGATCTGATGCAATCTGCAACTGGATTTTGAGACTCCTAAGTGTATTTGTCAGTTTCTCCTTCGTGTATATACCCTATTTTAGTATGTGTTGTGGGTTAACCTGCAGGCAGCTAAACACCATACAGCCGTTCACTCACTCCCCCCATCCCCAGTGGGATGGGGGAGAGAATTGGGGAAAAAAAGTAAAATTCGTGGGTTGAGATAAAGGCAGTTTAATAGGACAGAAAAAGAAGGGGAAATAGTAGTAGTAGTAGTAGTAATAATAATAATAATAATAATAAACAAAACAAGTGATGCACAGTGCAATTGCTCACCACCCGCCAACTGATACCCAGCCCGTCCGCAAGCAGTGATTGCTGCCCCCCGGCCAACTCCCCCCAGTTTATATACTGAGCATGATGTCATATGGTATGGAACAGCCCTTTGGCCAGTTTGGGTCAGCTGTCTTGGCTGTGCCCCCTCCCAGCTTCTTGTGCACCTGGCAGAGCATGGGAAGCTGAAAACGTCCTTGACTAGGGTAAGCACTACTTAGCAACAACTGAAACATCAGTGTGTTATCAACATTATTCTCATACTAAACCCAAAACACAGCACTGTGCCAGCTACTAGGAAGAAAATTAACTCTATCCCAGCCGAAACCAGGACAAGTGCTTACATGGAGTCAAGGCCTTTTCTGCTTCTCACCCCACCCCACCAGCGAGGAGGCTGGCGGTGTACAAGTAGCTGTGAGGGGACACAGCCAGGACAGATGACCCCAGCTGACCAAAGGGATATCCCATACCATATGATGTCACGCTCAGCAATAAAACTAGAGGGGAGGTTGGCGGGGGGGCTGCTGCTTGGGGACTGGCTGGGCATTGGTCGGTGGTGGTGAGCAATTGTTTTCATTTGCATCACTTGTCTTTCTTGGGTTTTATTTCTCTCTTTTCATTATTTTTATTTTTTTATTGTTTTTCATTATTTTCCTTTTCATTATTATTATATTTTATTTAAATTATTAAACTGTTTTTTTCTCAACCCACACATTGTCTCACTTTTACCCTTCTGATTCTCTCCCCACATCCTGCTGTGGGGGGAGTGAGCCAGTGGCTGTGTGGGGCTCAGTTGCCTGCCGGAGTTAAACCACGACACCCTCTTATCAGCACGTGTTTTGATCACTCAAATAAACATCTCTCTAATGCAAATGTCAGGGTTTTTCTTTAATTGTGTTAGCCAAACCATTATATTATGAAGTATTAATTTCTGAAGATAAAACTACAACACTATATGTAGCAGTTTTGGGTCACATCCCACTTTCTTCACATATGCAGCTAACGCCACTGATTTTACTTGTGTACGTTGAGAAAGGTAGAGCTGGTCCTTTCTGATGTGCATTGATTATATTTTTAGGACTATTAGGTATTTTACTCACACATCAAAAGATTTTTGATGTATTTATTTGTAAAATATTAACTAAAAGTACAAAAGAAGATGTTTTGTGAAATAGAATTCACATACACCCTCCCCAGGAATTGTGGTAACTCCTCTAATTTTTCAGGCCACTTATTCCACTCCTGTGGGGGAAGCTTTAGAAAGTAATGATGTCTCTGTGTTTGTATTTTTTATGTATTTATCTATATATAAATGTATGCAACTTAATTCTAATTACAGTGATTCTTCTAAAACTTGTATTCTTTGAGAGTGTCTCAAAAGTTGAGTTTTATTTGGGATTTTCCATCTCCACGTGTTCCAGGCATGAATATTTATCTAAGATTAAGATTCAAAATTTTTGCTTTTTTTGGTGCTTCCTGGTTATTATAGGGTATAACAGTGTGGCTAATAATTAAAAAGGCAGTCATTCAATTTTATTTCAGGATTATCTCATGTTTATTTAAAAAACAATTTCACTTTTTTACTTAAAAAAACCTCTAAGTGATTTTTTTCATACCATGTTTTTATGAAGAAAGTAAAGTAACTGACTTGCACTTTTTTTTTCCTTTTTTTTTTTGGTTGCCAGCTCACCATGCCTTCTCCTATGCCTGAATATCTTAACGTTCACTATATCTGTGAGTCTGCCTCCAGGTTGCTTTTCTTGTCCATGCACTGGGCACGTTCCATTCCATCTTTCCAAGCTTTAGGGTAAGTGTTTGGTTACTCTATTCACTCATGTTGTGAATATGCATTTTTTAGTTTTTTATTTTCACTCTCTTCTTCAGGGACATTTTAAAATATAAATCTACTTATTAAAACCGTTTTACAGATCTTCATCATGAAGGTAAATTTTCTGAATCAAAACTACTCCCAGTTTCAGTCCAATTCAGGTACTTTGGTTGGGTTTTGAAGGAAAAAGGAGTAGATTTATAACAATCAAATGTCTGCACACTGCTTTAATACCTTTTAAATAAATTTTTAGTAAATAGGACTTCCTATAATTTTTTAATAGCTACATCCCAAACTAAGATGCTTATCAGGCAGTCACCAAAAAGAAGCTCCTCTCTGGATCCCCAAATATTGTTATCTTTATAGGTGAATTAGTAGTAATAATTTTGCCTTTAATAACCTATATGAAGAAAATGGTTAGCTAGATTAGCTAACCATAGAACGGTTAGCAAGCATTCAGGATTGAAGTTGTTTAATTTCAGGGGATTTTCCAAAAACAAATGGTTGCTGTAACCAGAAAGTAATTCTTACTATTCTTTTTACAGTTTGTATAACATCCTGCTTTTCCAGCAGAATTCAGTGTATCACTTAAAATTCTTAAGATAAATGTAGTAGTACATTGCCGATCATCATGAGAAAACATCTCAAAACAGCATGGGAAAAAGTGATTTATGTCATTTTCAGAAGTACTTTTATGAAGACACATCAAATAAATAAAGATACTGTATCAGCTCTAACACAAATGGAATATAAATCATGCTTGTCTGTTCTCATATACGGTGTTTTTCTTTAATTCAGTATCAAAATAGTGTATGACTGACAGCAAAGAGAATTCCTTTTTAAAGTGAGGGATTGTCCCCTTTTCCAGGAAGGCTGTCAAAAGTAGGATGATCTGTGATTACCATTTGTGTTTACTCAGATGTTTAAGCCAAATGATTCTACGTTGTTTAAGGAAAGATACTATATTGTGTGTAATTGAAGCCTGTGTTTCGGAGAAGGAAAAAGTAGAATTCTATAAAGTTAAACAATAGCAAGGGTAAAAAATCAGATAAATATGATGTTTTACTTTAGTAGAAATTGTTTCCCTGCAGAACTTCAAAATACCTTGCAAATTAACATAGTACATTATATCATTATACATTTTTAAAAGGTTTTTGTAAGAGAGACACTGCAAATTAGTGTTATAACAACAAGTGGGAATTGCTTTTTAAAAATAAAATGTTGTACAGAAGACCTATCTCTGAAAAGATTTAACAAGAAATACTTACAGAAAATCTGCGTATTTTTTTGAATATGTTACTTTCCAATATATTTTTCTGTTTGAATAAAAAAAAGGAGGAGTAGGCTTTCTTAATAGTGTTATTATTCAGCTGTGTTAGCATTTACAGTCCCAGTCAAGATCACGGGCAACAGTATATATAAACACCATTTAACATAAATACACAGTTTTTCTTTTGAAGAGCTTAAAATACTAACTTTTTTTCAAGTGGAGATTTATTTGAAATTAATGGAGCTTTTTTAGCTTGAGCACATTATGTACTATAATTTTGACTTTTAGAAGGGTGACTCATTTCACTTTTAAAATGAAGAGAAATTCATGGTACTAGTAATTGAGAGGAGCTGATGAGCCAAAACAAAACCATAGTAATGGTTTTGCAAGGAAGGTGGATAATTGTATCCAGGTGGTTTCCCTCCTCAGGCAATGTTTTCCTTAGTCTCAGCAAGATAGTTGGCTTTGGCATAATGATTTAGTTAATGATACCAAGTTATTGCTTAGTTCATCTTCATGAGGATCTTTGTAGGCAAGAGAGATTCCTACTGACATGTTCATGAGGCTGGTTACAGCCTCTTAGTTTTTTGAGGCTGCTCAAGTTTGATCAGCTTGTTCTGGTCTAAGTTTGATCAGCTGAGTAGCCAGTACACCCTATTTTCACTGTTCCTCAGCATAGTCCCTTTGACAGGAGATGAATGGGGATGTGAGAAATATGTGTAGAAGCTGCATGTACAGTATCATGTCTACCATAACAAGAACCGGATCACAGTAAAAAATACTTCCCTAGGTAAATTCTCTGTAATCCAGTACAGGACAAGTCTACATTAATCTGTCATTTGGCATATTAGTATTGCAGTAAATCATCAGAAATGTTCTTGGAGATTATATCAACGTTCTTGCAAAGATCCATTCCATTGTATTTTTGTAGTTAAAATCCTAGCTTTAATATGCTTTTCTTCTTTGATAGGTCTTGTGCTTCTTTTAAATTTCCTTTATTTATATTTACTGACTAAAACTGTGAAACATGCTACCTGAATTTGACTCCTCACTGCTAGGATATCCTTTTTAAGGTACTGAGCTCTTGTTAAGCTCTACAAGTTAAGAGATGCTGAAAATACTGAAATACTGAAAGTATTAAGTGCCTGAATATGGATTGATATACCTAATTTTAAGCTTCAGCATTTGGAAAAAAATATTGACTACACATGAAACTTAATTTAAGGACTAATTCTTACAGCAAAGAAATCCTTATGACTTCTATTTATACTTTGAAGTCTGTATTTCAAACCTTATTCCAAACATGAAAGGGATACAAAAAATAGCACTCAGGAAGCTCAGGAACTTGATCTCACATGTTCTGTTTCACATGTATTTTTAATTAAGAAATTATACCAACCTGCCAGATTTCAAATAATAAAAAAAAAAAAGACCTTTGAGTCTATTCTACATCCACAGTACAGGAACAATGCAAACTTTTTTTGCCCATGCATGTAAATGTTACTCAAAAATTAGTGTAAATCCTAAGAAAACTAGCATGATGGAATATGCCCAGACAGTTGTCATTTACTGTAACTTCAGCTTGCTTTTGTGATAGAAATCTATCTCCTTTTAGATCATTAAAACAAAAGCTACTTCTTTACAAAAGTCACTCTAAAATCGGTATTTTAATCCTAGCATGCAAATAAAAATATTTTTGATGCAGGGCTTCATTTTGGTACTGGTTGCAATGTTGAATTAGATGAATGTTTTATGAAGTGTTCTTCACATTGAAAAAACTATGTGAATGCAAATGGCTGGTTTTATTAAGTGAAATTATTGTATTTTTTTAATAGACAGGATAACAGCATATCATTAGTAAAAGCCTGCTGGAACGAACTTTTTACGCTTGGTCTTGCACAATGTTCACAAGTTATGAATGTGGCAACTATATTAACTGCATTTGTTAATCACCTTCATGGCAGTTTACAGCAAGGTAAGGTGTATACTGTGCACATTGCCAGATTTGGGGAATTAGTTCATGTTTTTTAAGTTCTGAACAGCACAGAAGCCTTTTACTTATCCTTCAGTTGTCAATGAAAATTTACTGTTTATAGAGTTATGTGGTTAGTATTGAAACAAAATAATACTAGAAAATACAGTTCACAAGATGGATTTTTTTAGCCATTTTGCAGAACTCAGCTATGCTAATACTTCCCCACAAATTAAAAAAGATAAAATAAAATTACCCATCTATCTCATATAGGTTAGCATTTACTGGGGTTGTTTTTGTTGTGTGTCTAGTGATGTCTAATAGTGTTCTGCTTTTCTGTTAATATACGTCAGCTCAAATTAGGAATATTTCAGGCAGCATCAATGGTAAGAACACAAGTGTACTGTGAATATGATTCCCCTGTATCAAGGGTATAAAGTAAAGGATGACCCACCTGTCCTTGCTGTTCATAGCTGTGAAACAAAGCAGCCGAATGCCAACTTGGTGATATACTTCCTTTACATAACTTGGCTTGTTGACTTCTGTATACTAGTTTTAGACTACATGCAAGTCTTCAACAGATCTTCACTAAGTATACTTCGTTCCTTGATTAATCCTATATCCTGCATCTTTTCCATATTTTTCATTCAAATGAAACAGATGTCAGTTGGCCTCCTCTTTCATTTACTCTACAGTGAAGGAAATGTTCTTCTGAGTGGTAGGGGAGTCTTTTAGCTAATCTTTGTGTGCTTGTGAACTCTCACAAGGTTGTCAGCACTAAAAGCTAACCAATCAAAAATAGTATATTAACAG
>VYZW01055042.1:668-34617 GCA_013401315.1 Balaeniceps rex
GGAGTTAAATGAGCGTCCTTAAACTTTTTTTTTTTTTCCTCTCCAGTCTTAATCTTTTCAGGAGTTAGGTGGCCCATAAGGAATTCCTTAGAGATGGAGGGACCAGAGCCAGAGATGGAACCATCTCTCTGGGTTTGAACCCAGACAGATTTGTCGCATCGTAGTTTGATATATGGTAATCTGAACCAATAGAGACCAAAGCCTCATTGCCGCTGAAACTCTTTCTACAGTAACATCTCAGGTACCCATGTGCTGGGAACTATGTTAACAGACTTTTCCCTTCATTAATAGAATTAACTCATTCCATCATTGCTGGTAGGGCAGTTTCCCCGCTCACAGCTGTAAGTTCCTGAGAACCATCTCTGTGGCTATAAAGGATTTGTACATCTTGGAAAAGAAAAGCAGCACAAATAACTTCAGAATTTTCCTCCTACGCTTTGCTCAGTCTCCTGTCTTTCACAGTAAGCAATATGCATGACTAGGGGAAAGTACAAGAACAGAGCCAGCATATATTATAATTCTACAAAATACCATTTCCAACCTTCAACCATTTGTGTCTCACCCTGTGCTAGATATGTTTTCCACACATTTAGTAGCCCCCACCATGGATCTCTTTTCCCTGATATTCCCCAGTCTCCCTTACTCCCAAGTAAACATTTAGTAGCTACAATATAGCACGCCAAAGAGTTCTATAGCTTAATGAGTTTATTTTTACAAAAAGAGAAATTGCACCTGACAGTTAAGATGGCCTCCTGCTCCCACTCTGCATCATATCTTACAGTTATCTGGATCCTGAATTCTCCAGAGTTACGATAAGAGGCAATGGTGAAGGGTGCAAGAATAGAGACAGAATTTCTTTCTTCTGCATTTATCAGCACCTAAGGAAAATAAAAAAGGCAATTTTATATGCAAATGCAAAGGAGCACAAACTAGTGGCTACTGGATTACCTTTAATCTGTTTCTTGATAATTTGAGGGGGGGTCAGAGTTAATGGTAGAAAAGTATCTGTCTGCACTGCTTAAGAACTCATCTCTTCTGTTTAAATATAAAGTGAGTCAGAAATTATCATTTTCTACCCTGCTATATATTTTGCATTTTTGAGAGTCATGCTTATTCCCTTCTATTGGTCCTCCGTACCCATTTTCTTCACTGCAAGATAAAGTAATTCTCAGCTGTGCATTGCTGCGATAATTGAAGTAGATTGTGAGTGATTTGATAGATATGACAGCGGTAACCTTCAAGTCATTCTCTTTTATGAGAGATACAACAAAACCACCGCACATGCTGCCTTAGCTAGAGGTTATAAAAAGGGTACCCCCCACTCCCCTTGCCAATATAGAGTTCACAGAACAACATCTTATCAATGCCCACCTCACTGCCTAGTGTTATAGATTATCAAAAAATGCAGAGGTGCAGTGGCTTATCGAAAGAGCCATAGCCCTCCAATGATGGAAAGAGACAGGCACTTCCACAGATGGTGCCTGCAAATACAAACCGAAAAAGAGAAATCTGGGTCAGCAGAAGACTACTGTATCCATGCTATTCATAAGGCAGTAGTCTACATATCGGTACCTTTTGGATTCAGGTGTTTAATAAGCTCGAAGAGCACTGCAGAACAGAAGAGCCTCTGACTGACATCCAGGGATCTTGCGTCTGCTTCTGTACAGAATGAGCTGTGATACTGCAAAAGACTAAATATAAAAATGCTTTGTTTTGCATGAGGTACTTGGATTCAGCTGTAATGTACAAGCAAGAACTCTGGGTATCTTAGTCAAAAGAAAACCTAATTTCTGGGTTAGAATTAGAGTTCTATATAGGAGAGAGCAAATGGGGCAAGGAGGAGGAAGGCAGAGAAAAGAGGAGGCAGGAGTGGTGCCTTACCATCCATGAATAAAGAACTAACTTCAATTCACTTTTATTCAGGGAATAAGGAACAGACCGTACAAGGGATTGAGAAATTATACAGGGGTCCTTTCCAGGGTTTTGTGGCAGAATAGAGCCACAAACTGTGAGCGTTTGGGGTTTGTTTTTTTTTTCCTTTACATTAAATCAGTACATTTCTTGCTAAGAATGCTTTCTTTGAAAGAAATATACAGGCTGACTGAAACACTATTTGTTTTACAGCTACTGTTCCACAGATTTACAGCATATGATTGAGTACAACAGCATGAAAAGTGTCAAATTGAGCCTGTACTACAGAAACTGAATACACACTTTTTATTTTTTCCCCCTTCTAAAAGAAATGTTCCTAAGATCAGCAATTTATTTATCAGTTTGCAACTCTCACCTGCTTGCATTTCTCATTGGTTTTAATTCAAAACAGCTGCATGAAAACTTACATATGGAGTAATATACTGCAGAGAATCAATTGCTTTGAAAAAATCATCATCAAGATGATTTTTTATCTGAACCTAAGTCCTACTGCTTTTATTATGTGTACTTGACTGCACTGAAGTTTAACTCAAACATTGGGTGAATCTCAGACTCACAGAGAAGTTTTAAAATAATCATAGGAGTTATTAAATAACCAATTTATAACAGATATCAGATATAACCTTATATTTAGGTATTTTTAATTTTAGGTGTTTTATTATTTTATAGATATTTTCATGTTCTTTAGATAAAGTAGCTACTATTACGATTCCAAATAGTAAAAGACTTGCCACATCTTCAGAGAGCATTTATTTTCCTCTTGACAATGGTAAGAAAAAGGTTTTCACAATGATTTTGAAGAAAAATATGATCAGTAATTTGCTCCAGTAGCCTTCAGAAATCTCTGAATACCTAAGAATACATGCTAACAACCTCTTGGAGTCTCAGATCTCCCAAAAAGTAAAATTCCATTTCATACATTTGGCAAGACATTTTTTTAGTTTCCCCAAGTAATTAGTGTTGATTTGAAAAGGGAGATAAAAACATAAACTGGGATATCAAATTATTCTCTCACACAAGAAAAAGCAAGTAACAGATTATAATCCTATCCCTCCTGAGTACCAAAAATAGATCTGAAAGGAAAAAAAGTAAAAGTGAAGTTCCCAGTCAATCTCTTCTTAATAAACAGTCTTTATCAGTTTTCCTCTTTAATCCCTTCTTTTCAGAACCACTCATTGTTTTCCTTCATCGTACTCTCTCCTCTGAACAGGTTCTACCCCGGTAAATCTCGTTAATTTTGAGTGGTATCTGTTAGCTTGCACCTCTTCAGTACTGCTCATCTGCATCCCAGTCCCCCATTACTTCAGTTTGTTGCCATGATGCAGGATGGCATTGAAGCTTTTTGGTCTTCGCCATCATCCTCTGACTCTCTGGCCTCTCAGCTGGAACTCATTATTGCTTCAATACAGAAACACTCATCCCTAAAACTCCTCAAATTTAAGGGAGAGATCTGGCTACGCTTCAGACGTAGCATAAGTTTGATGAAGGTCAAAGCTCCTTTCCAAACCCCCTGCTGTTACCTAGAGAGAAAGTGGGAGACTGGGAGAATGATTTAGTAACCTAACACAAACCTGAGCAGCACAAAGACACACGTGCTCATTATGGAAAAATTATCTCCCACGGTAGACTTGCTTAGAGCAAGCTTTTTGGCATGGAGATTGTTTCTCCTTCTCTGTTTATGCGAGGATAGTACAATGGGGAGCCAAACTTCATGGGCATCATGGGGCATCAACATGACATAGAAAATCAGCATCTGAAGGAAAGAGCGACTCTCATGACAGCCTGTGTGAGAATGATTGCCCCCAAATTTAGTTTCAGTCATCAAATCGGTCACCTGCTCCTACTTGTTGATATGTATTGGACTGAAAAGGAAGCACTTTTGTTTCCAAATGAAAGTGGATTAAGAAAAGCAGGTGTCTGAGACACTGCAGCTTCCCCCTTTTCTGCACTTTTGGCTGTTCATCTCATTTTCAATTCTGATAATTAACAGAGCTAACCTCCAGTCAGTACTCTTTTTTCCAGTTCATTGTTATAACTGGCACACTACTCATGGTTTCTGTGCCTATCACAAAAGAATTGCTTTGCTGCTTCTTTGCCTTGTGCCTTATTCATTTAAATGATATAGGGTTTTGTACATTTCCATTGGCCCAGGCTTCCCTTGCTGCTGGCTGCTGCCTCTTTCCACAGCTCGCTCTGTTTTGTTGCTCTGCCTCCAGAGGTATGGATAGGAGGTTGAGCTCTTTCCAAAACAACTCAATGAGCTTAGCTGGAGTGAGGCAAAAACAAAAACAATAGCAACTGGCAGCAAAGAGTAGACAGACTGACAGAGGCTTTTAAATATTATGGTGTTAGAAAGCATACAGGAATTATAGACAGAAAGAAAATGGAAGAGAGAAAAATATAGGACAGGAGAAAGGAAAGCGTAAAAGACAATGAAGTGGTCAAGTGACAACTTCAGCAAGCTAGGAACAGTCTATTGTATTAGTCACCAGAAACCTGGCTTACATGTAGACAGACAATACTGCCTAGCGAATGTTTCCCTTGTTCTGCTTTCATTGTCCTCTCTTTGTTCCCTCCTCCTCCTCTCTCATTTCTTTTTTCCTTCTAGTTCTTGGAATTAACTTCTTTACACTATAGATTTTTCAGCTCCTCAGTTTATCTCTCAGCTTTTTTCTCCTGTGTTTGAAACAGAGATGAGGAAGAGGAGAGGAGTTATACAAGCTTTCAATGCTGAGGACAAAAGCTTGGACTTTGAAGTAGCAATGGAGAAGGAATCAGTAGAGAGAGGAAAGCACTTGTTTATTTCTCTAGCTCTGGTGTTACATTTTGTTCCACTACCCTGTTAAACTTTTTTTTTAAAACGTAGCACACGTTACTTTTCACACATTCTTTGCTCATTTCCAATAGCACGCAATTATATGCGTATGACCCTGGCAACATCAGGTCACTACTGTGCATAAGTGTTATTACCAGTTCTCACAATCTTATCACCATTCTTGTAATATTTAATGCTTTTCTTGAAGCTCCATCTCTCATATTCATATCATTATGTGACAATCTCAAGTTATATTCTTTGAAAAATAAATGAAGGGTGGGATTCATCTCACTTAATTTAATATGTGTAGAATGTAGACATCTACATCTCAGCTAAGCCCCTAGGCTGACTTTATAGTCAATGAAGAGAATTAGGCAATTTTAAAGCATGGCCCTTCTGATCTATTTTAGAAGTCTATTTTAGGATGAGATATGCTGCACCCAAGAAATGCCTATTTCTCCCCACTGATACAGAGGAAGCCCAGGATGAATAGCTGAGCTGTAGATGATTACATCTAGTCAGATGAATCCTTTTTACCTCTGGGCTTTGCAGAAAAAAAATCAGAAAGTAATGTCTAATATGGATGACCTTCTAACTACTATACCAGTAATATGTAAATAAGAATAACCCCAAATATTTTATTTAAAAACATACACAATCTACAAGAATTTCAGGCTTTCATTGCTTTGATCTATTTGACGACCAGGCTCTTTTTTGTTGTTTTGTTATTTTTGAATGCCTGAAACTGGTATTAAATACTGCTTTATAAATACCATTTCCCCTTCTCTTCAAATCTTTCTTTGTCTCTCACTTCACCCACCTTGCAGTTCACCCACTTTTCAGGGCTTTTTTTGTTTTCTGAAATTCACTGTATTGACTTCTGCAAGGGTATGTGGAAGGCAAGAACATCTGCTTCACAAGGTTATCTGATCAAGGACCTTTTCAATGCAAAAGCAGATAATAAGTAAAGGGGGAAGGGATAATACAGAAAGAGAAACATGGTAGACAAAGGATAATAGAGACAATGGCAAAGACCAAAAGTCTCCAGCTACTAATTGCTGGACCGTTAAGAAACTCCAGGCTGAGCTTTGGAGAGGACTAGCCTGTACTTTTCAACTGACAAGAAGGGGGAAACATGGGTACTCAAGATATTTCTGTGGGATTATGCAAAATTTACGAAGGAAAGTTTAGGAGAAGAGGATAAGGAAGGAACAAAGAGCAGATTAGACAGAAACAAGGAATGGCTGCATGTAAACCACGGCTGGTCAACATGCTTGTCTGAGCCAGCCCTGTGCCTGACCACCACAGCCTGTTCTGTCTCCTGATTAAATCCTTTCTTAACGATCTCTCTGTGTACTCTCACTCAAGATCCTATGTCTATGTGAGTGCTGCAAGGACTAGGTGCCAGCTGCTGGGGGGACCAGAGCCGACTGGATTTGGGGCCAGCGGCTGGAGTCAGCCTGGGGGTGTGGGCACCCCTGGCCTGGGGCGTCAGCTGCTGGAGCCAGTGGGGTCTCTGTGCCACCCACTGGAGTGAGTGGAGGTGTCGGCCCCAGCCACTGGAGTGGGAATGGTGTGCGTCCCGAAAACCAGCTACTGGGTAAGTGGGGCAGTCATGAGTGAGGAGTGTGAGGGCCTCAGCACCAGCAGCTGGAGCAAGACCGTGGATCACAGCCTGTGTGCCTGGCGCTGGCTGCTGGGGGAGCGAGTGTCTGTATCTCCCCCAAATCATGTGCGTGGGGTGTGTGTATTCACTAGCAAACCTCATGCAGGACCAGCTGGCAAGCAGGGGACCTGTGGGGTGGGTAAGAGGGCCCAGGAACTGGGCAGGGATGGTGGACGGACAGAGGGGCCGTGCTGGTACTTGGGGGACCAGTGAATGTACAAGTGGTTGTGAATCTGGAGTGGTGCATATGTGTTTTCATTAGTGACCTTTAGAAAACTTTAACTGAGATTTTTATAACTGGCTTTAAAAACAAAAAGATATCTGTCCCTCTCTCTTCTTTTAGTCAGAGTTTGAGTTTTTTTCTCTTGGTTATGCACTACATCTGGCTGCATTTGACACACCTTGTAATATGTATCTCAAATAGAGCTGTGTGCAACTTGGCAGTTTCACTTCCCAGGGGCTCATGCAATTACAGTCTGTCAAATATATATCACTTAGCTAAGCAACAACTAAGGAGAGCAATAATAACCTACAAATTTTTCATGGGAAAGCATTACAGAAGGAGAGGGACTATTCCAAGTGACAAAAAAGGGTTATAGCTCCAGGAAGAATAATGAGAAGAAATTAAGGAGGGTGTTTGGTTTGATTATTTTGCTAAATATCAGGGAGGGAAATCATCCTGACTGGGGAATTATTCACCTTGTTACTCCTCTAAGAGAAATATTAGAATCTCTATCACTTGGAAAATGCATTGGCAGCTGGACAAAGGGGAAAATAAAGAATAATCCATGGGATAAAAAGACAATGAGTTTTAGGGGGAGTTGGATGCTTTTTCAGGCTTTTTAAAATTGTTTTAGCCTGTGCACCATATTTTGTGAATGTGTGAGCAGCTCGTTACAAGCTACTGAATTTGTGATTCTTTTAACAGAATCCCAGGTAAAAAATATTCAAAAACATTGATCGTATGTAATTTGAATATTTTATTGTCTGTTTTAGATGGCAAGGGAGAATTTTAGTTTTGCCATAGTATAAAAATGATTGGGGATAGAAAGGGATAGGAAGGGATGTGGAGGTGAGATGCTAATACCATGCTGAATAATAAATATTATTCATGATGAATAGGTAGTGAAGGCTGGACAACAGTTTGAGTAGGGGAGCAACGTTGCACTGTGAAGGATCCCCAGAGCAAAGACTGTGAAACTATGTTCTTTGTTGTCTCTGGTTATTCACTCATTCTTTACCAAATTCTCAACAGATTAAACAGCCCTGTATTTTCTTCTGAGTTGGTGTTTTTAGTACAGCTTCGCTCTATTTTCTGGCTTCTGAGAAAACAAAATATGTACTTGTTTTTCTTTTTCTTCTTATTTTTCAATATTATTCTTGCTGTATGCTAAACAAATCACTGTTCAACAGTTTGACTATGAAGAGAAGAGTAAGACGTTATTGTAGTTTCATCTCAAAATGAAAATAATAAATAGTCTGCAAAGGGCAAAGGTTGACTGTTTCTTGCAGAATCTAATTTGCTAAGCTTTGCAAATTAGACCAAGAAAACTGAATATATGTGAGGTTTTTACCTCAATCTGTACTCTGATATTCCATAAATGGTTGCAGGATAAAACTATTCAATTAAGATAAGGTACTGTGTATTGTTCAGAAAATATATTATGCCTTTTTGAAAGTAAGTTTCTGCTTTCTCATCTCTTTTTTGAAGTGTTCTTTCTTACAGAAAAAGTTTCTGCTTTCTGTATTCTTGTTTAACTCAAAGTACTTTTTGTGATCTGAAATAAAAAATCTGCATTAAAAACATTGTAACACATTAAAATATTATGTATTAGTTTACTGACCCCTGGCTTCAACAGTAAGACATATGTCATATTTCTAGTGATAGTGTTAAATCTGTGATATATTATTTGATATCTTACTATATAACAAACATATCTTATTATATATAATTCTATATTTTCGTATCTTTATAATTATATAATGTATTAAACTGTTATATTATTATATCTTATTATACAAGAACAATATAATATTATGATCAAAGAAAGAAAACAGGACAGTTATTACAACAGAGTAATCTATTAAATATTAAAAAGCACATGGGTCAAAAGTGAAGATGAAACCATGACTCGAACAATTAATGTTTTAAACTTTGTAAAACCCTCTCTGTCAGCAATTTGTAAACATACTTCAGAAGACATTTGCAAGATATTTTCCGGGGAACAACTGCTCGGTGAAGAAATAAATGCACAAGTCTGATCACTAGCATCTACAGCTGAGCAGACGAAAAGGACAACAATCTCATCCTACTCATTTTTATTTCTCCACATAAATCCAGAAAGTTCACAATCATCTTATATTCATGGGGTTCCCTTACCCCACCACCATAATACCAGAGCATGCACCTACATACATGAATGTGTTCTCATAGTACCTCTCAGAAGTTTATATTAATTATCAGATATAACAGATACATGAAAAATTAAGCATCCCAACATTGCACAGAAATTAGACAGATTTGTCTGACTCTACAGTAGCAATTCAATTTCAACAAAAAACAAGTCCACATTTAGAAAAGAACATTGTCCTGTAAGGCCCGAGCATCCCTGTGTTTGATTTTCAGATGCTTGGTCCTGCAGGTGAAATTTGTAGTCCCAGCCCTGTTATCATAGTGTCTTAGAAACTAAAGTGCTTGGGAATGCCACCCATTCACAAACCCATTATGTTAAGTTAAAAAAAATTATAAACACTGGAATGAAAAAAAAGAGTTGCATGCAAAATCCTACTTCTGTTGTGGTCATAAACACCTATTGTCAGCCGTTACATGCATCTGGTACATCTACCTGAAACTAGAGTTTACTGGGTGTAGAGTTTACACTAGAATCCAGTGTCTCTTCTATGAAATCTCAAGCAAATCTTAACCTCTGACTAAGAAAAATTTGTAATCTAATCAATGTCTTCCATTAAGCAGGAAAGCAACATCTAAGGGAAGTTGCCCTTCTTCCTTTCTTCCTTTCTTTCTTTACCTTTCTCTCTCCCCACCCCACCCCCGGTCTCTTTTTTTAAAAATGCAAACCCTGAGAGGGATTTGTTGGAAACTGTTCCGGTTTCTGGTTCCTCCTTTCAGGACTGCCTATATATTCTGCATTGTAAAGACACCAAGTGAGTATAGAAAAAAATGTAGAAGCCAAATGCATGTTTTCTTCCTCCCAGCTGAGAACTGACAGTGCTAGGCCACCGATTCCAGTACCTTGAAACCTGCATCCCCTTCTGCATAGCAGGACAACTTCAATAAAAAGAGTCCATGCTGGAATCTACAGGCATGTTTCAGCTTCAAAAATCTATAGTTTCAGTGACAGACTATCAATGATTATAGCTGCAACAGGCACCAAGCCACATTAGTGCTAATGTTCTGAGTGGTAAGGCTGGTGCAATAAGAAGAAAAGTTATTTTGCTCTTGCTGTTACAACCTTCCATTCCTGGGGAGAGAGGGAATGCAAAGGTTGCGTTCCTGATCAGGCATCCCAGAAGCAATATATTCTCTGTTACTAGAGGTTAAGATTAACTTGAAAATTGACAGCAGGAAGCCCCAAGCCTCAGTCACGAAAGAGACGCAGAATTATCCTCCACAAAATAAATCCTTCCTCACAAAAAAATGCCCATCCTAGGTCTGTCATTTGACTCAGAATACTGATGAGCATTCCCTGCTCCTGGTGATTTTAAGACGTAGATATGACCTGAAGATATTGTACTTAGTTGTACAATCGTTAATTACCTTCAGTTACACAGCATAATGTGATCAGTGGTTTTCAGCTTACCTTTCCCACAAAAGAGTGGCTTTGTCTACTAGATGGTGGTGTCAGAAAGCTTGGGGAGGACACTGAGGAGATAAAGTTACCTGCTTAGGTGACTTTAGACTCTCAGTTCTTGAGATGGAATCCACTGCCATTTCACAGAATCAGTCTTTCTCACCGCTACTGGAGTAACACAAGAAAAAAGTTTAAAGCACATTATAGTGATGTTATTGCATACCATCTACTCAGCTAAATAATGGTGAAATACAGGTAGTATAATTTATGGTCAAAAAAGTCCCACGCTCACTGTGATTTAGTTCAGTGGGTTTTTTACTAGGCAGAATTCAGCTTGCCCTGTCAGAAATGGACACATAATAAGTTTTTATCCTGAGCAAGCAGGAGCAAAACAGAAGAAGGTGTGTGATAAAGAATACACAGGCAGAAACTGAAGTCAGATGCACGTGGACTCCACTGCTTTCCTTTTCCTAAGGCTCCAAGACACAACAAAATGCCTGAAGTGCTATGGTGTGTGCAGGCCCACCAGAGGCAAAGTCTGTGCACAGGTATAGATAAATTCTATGGCATCACTGCCACAAGAAACAATTGGTGTAGGTAATTTGGCTTACCAATTAGTGTAGGCACCCTACAGAAGTACAGTTTATAATAAGTAATTTAAGCAATCTGCATGTAAAAATTAATGAATAGAAATACATGGAATCTGAATAATTTTTAAGCAGGTGAAGTAAGCTATTTTCCGTGTTGCACAAACATAATAAGGTCATTTAAGAAACAATTACAAGGCACCACGGGGTGAATAAAGTATAAAACTAGAATGACTGATGGCCAACATAACCTTTCTTAGTTCCTGTAATTGCCTATGTGTTCTACAAAGTTAAGAAAAGGGACACATGCAATTTAGTTCCTCCAGTGTGATTAGCTATTACTGAGGAAATAGGATGATTCCAGAGCAGGCGTTTGGCTCAAGGAATACAGAGTTAAGCAATAGTTTCTTCGTACTTCTGGTGGGTTTTTTTAAATCATGTAACTTTTTTTAATTTATACTTTGAGCAAATGTTCTTGCTCACTCTAAAATGTCCATCAGCCTTTCAGAATCCATCACAGAGTGCTAACACAGTAGTTGTCATTCAGAACATAATTCTTGACAATTTTCTACCAGATAATTCCACCACCATGTTATCTTCTCCAAGGGAGTGAAATAGCAACACAACAGGAGCTTAAATGGTGGTTTTATCCAGAAGATTATTTTGCTTGCGAAGCAGCCGATTTTGAAAGGTTAGAAGTCCTACAGATGCTTTACATTCTGCCAAAACCACAACGTACTGATAAAAGTAAAGTTAAAGCAGCTTCTCCAATTATCATCAAATAGCACAGGATATATTCGCATAAAGCTTCCAAAGTCTGCTAACTAACCTGTGCTTCTCTGATTCTCAGATACTTATGACTAGACAGTTTCGCTTCTTATAAGGAGGAGTAGATTATACCTTATCAGTTGCTTGGAAAAAATCTTGATTTTACAGTCTACCAAAGTCTGACATAAGAAAGACTTAAAACATTTTCATATATCACTACTGATAGAAATATTGATCTCATTTTAAACTAGTTAGTTAATATAACTCTTAATTAGGGCTTTTGCTTAAAGAATGATAGCCATTTCTCTAGTCCGTTACCGTTACCAGATTTGATGCAATCAAACCACAAAGCTTTATGAAGTAGGAAAAAATAGTACAGAAAATGTAAACAGACTCTTATAATAGAACTATTATGTCCTTGAGATTCAAATGCACGTATTTAAATAAAAACCATGATGCCATGCAAAAATCCAACAGCAGCGTTGGAATGTAGCTGTCTTTTGATACATTAAACCTGGATGACTTATTTTAAATTAATCAAAAATGTAGAACTCAGCAAGAGAATGCTTATTAAAATCCTCCTTACGTGGATATTTCTCATTAACTTTGAAAAGCTACTTACAGCAAACACTTCTCTAAGCTGAGCACCTTTCCATTTTGTTTGAGTATTGCACTTTGTGGTTTCTTTTACAGAATCTGCAAAAAACTTTAACCTGTTTTTTTCTGCTCCATTGAATGAAGGGACTGTCATAAATAACATTTCTAACCAAAATCATAATTTGTTGTCCAACTAGCTATACAGCCCTCCTCAGCACTGCCTTATAAGATTAATACTATTTATCTTTACATATTCTTGTAACTATAATCTTTCCCATTGAAGAATTGAGGCAAGGGGAAATGAATGCTTTATCAAGGATCCCACTGAAAATCAAAGGCAAGATATCCATGTAGATCGCCTAGGGCCTAGTCAAGATAAAATCAATAATTCAAAGTATTTGACACAGTACGAGAAGAAAGCTGACAGTCTTTAGACAGCTCACTGTTTTCCACTATAACCCGTTCTGGTTTAAGGTATTGTCATGGCTATCTCTAGAATCACATTTACCAAATTTCATTTTTCTGACATAAACCACCTGCAGTCCCAGAAACAAGGTTCTTCTGTCTCTGCTGATGGAAAATGAGATATTTTAGCCAGTTTGGAGGTTTGGGGTTGTAGTCTGAAGCCCAGGCAAGAAGAACCTGCAAAGTGATCAATTTTTCTTCTTGCAACTTCAATCCTAGAGAATTTTTGAAAGGCAAATTAGAATCTAAATAGATAGGACTGATTTGGGTGAACTTTACCATGATAATTTTGAAATCCTGTGGACTCAGCTCTAGAAATCTCTTCCAAAATATCTTTATCTTCCAGTCAGAATGAGTCCCCCAGTGTGCCAAGCAACTATGCCCCACAGCAGCCTCAGAATAATTTACCTGCCAACCCTTGAGGTTAGCTTCCACGTATGAACTCACTCTATTGTTTTAGCAAAGGAGATTTGCCTCTTAATAAACTATATTTCTACAAAGGCTTTAGTTAAAATAAGAATTAAATTTTCTTTTTGTGTTCAGTTTCACCATTTAAGTTTAAAAAAATTTAAACTTTTATTCTTCTGAATAACTGTAATCATCTGTTGCCTCTGATCTAATTTGCTCTTTGGGGCAGGAATTGCCTAAGAATTGTCCTCAAAACCAGACACCAGAATGCAGTCTATGGTACGTAAGTATCCAGACTTTCATCACATAGTCTTAAAAACCATTTATTTGGATGATGCAAAGTGTTCTGAGCGATCTTATATTCATCTTTTATTGAGCATTGACAGCGACAACCTTGGAGTATTTCCCTCTCGTTTGGCGTACTGATATGTAGGCAGTACACCTGTCTCTGAAAATGTAAGATTCTCCATGGGTAATAAGAGCCTTTTATAAAGTAAAACTCAGTATATAGGATTAGGATTGTTCACTGGCACAAGTACTCATCTGGAGATCGGTAGTCTCAAGGGCCCTATGCATGTTCTGCAGTTTGTAAATCACCTCTCACTCTATTTCTGGCAGAAAGGCCAATCTGTTCACCTTCAAGAAGCCTCTTTCCACTGCATTAGAGCTACCAATTCTAGCACCAAAACCAGAGGAGGAGGCAATTCATGAGCTTACTTTCTGCTTCTCATGCCTTGGAGCTCTGTCAGTCCCAAAGGTGTAGCTGGATAATTTTTTTATATCGTCTTATGATTTGAAAGTAACATGTTTATTAAACATTTTCTGGAAGAAAAGAAATATTTACCTATTCACAAAATCAGCATGGGACAAATTCTGAACAAGGAACAAAATCCCATTGAATTAAGGCCTGATAATAGACCATTTGAGCTCTGAACAAAAATGCATACCAGCATATTTATTTTCCTCCCTCTAGGAAAAGAAGATAAATGGTTATATTCAGTAGCTAACTTCCAGTAATGCACAGGTGCCCATCGTCATTGTATGATTGCTAGTCTGTCTGACAATTAGCCAATACATTGATTTTTATCACCGGCACAAGAGGGTCACATTTTCTTTTCCTGCAGAAGCTCTCTTTAAATAGCATCTTTTGGAGACAGCTGAAGTTCATCAGTTGATGACAGGAACTAGACAGTGCCATCTGCCTTAGCAGCAGTTCAGGTAATAGCAAAGAAAAGCTAATTGCCAAATGTGAAATGTGCAGGAATGGAATTTTTTCTATAACTTCCCATTAAAAGTGGATCTATGTGGCACTATGTGATACTTTGAAGAAGCACTCGAGCCTGCTCTAAAAGAGCTTTGCAAGAAGTCTAATAGTGTTGAATATTATGTTATCACAATTTTGTTACTTTTGATATCTGAAGTAGTTGGAGATCTTTGGTTAATACCCCACAGCACTTAGATGCGAGCTTTATATCAACATGATAACTGTACTTAAGGGATATGTACATTTTTCTTCCTTCCCTGGACTAACAGAGGTATCTCCAGGACACTGCAGAATAGAGGAGGAGCATTACTGAAGTCACTAAACAGGTGTCACATTCCCAGTTCTCATGTATCCCAAGTTACAGCGAAAGTCCTCAAACTGGAGGAGCAGAAGATGTCTAGAAAAGGGGGTCTGTGAAGCAGTCACTTTGAGGAACTCAGTGGCAGCCATGACAAGAGGTGACTGCTGACTCTGGGGCCACAGAGGCTGAGATGGGTAGCCCAGAGGTGTGGTCCTCTAGGTGCAAGGGGACATCAAGCTCTCATGATGGAAGGAAGCTCTAGGCAGCCTCACAGAGAAGGGGCATTAGAGCAAGGCTGACAGCTCAGGACTGCATTTCCCCTTCCGATCTCATTTTGCAAGTATGTCAAAGGGAGAGGAAGGAACATACTCAAACTGTGATGAAGGTGACAGTAATACTACTTCTGGTTTTCATTCAACAACCTTTTAGTCATAAACATATCGGCAGTCAGGGGCAATATCTCAAGCCTACCTCATCCCAGATGGATTTTCTCAGCTCGAGGCAACAGATTCAAGATTTTTTCCCCCAATGTTTCCTATCATAGATATATCTTTTTTTTCACACAGTAGCCCAGGTTCAGCAGGATAAGTTCCTTAGCACCAGGTAGTCTGCAGCGAAAGATAGGAAGTACAGGGTTTGCCTACCAACAGTGAGGGGATCCATGGATCTGGACCTACTCCCCAAGTGATCATGTACTCCACCACAGAAGCTAGCATATCAAGAAAAGAGCAGCACTTTTTCAAAGGGGGAAAAAACAAGCTCTGGTCACTCTGGACAACTTGTGCTCAAGAAGAGGTTGGACCCCCTGGAGCTGCAGAGGTCTTGCCAACCTTGCAGCTGTGGCTAGGTGGGCCCTGGAGAGTGCTCCAAAATCGCACATGTTCCTGCACTTAGATGAAGTGCAGTAGCCCACAGTATGTAGCATTGTGGAAAAAGTAGGAGCCTGGGTGTCTGGTGCAGGCCTGTGAATACTGTCCAGGGAGCCAACTGCCTAACTCTGAGGAAGAGTACAGGTAAGAACAGAAGTTTACATGAGAAGATTATCTTCAAGCAAAGAAAGGTTTGTTGGGACTACTGCCTGTTTCTCAGAGGTTACAGTAGTAAAAATCTGTAGTAAAAATTTAGCATACACCTTTCAGCACTATCTTCTAATCAAGCTCCAGTAGATATTTATACTACTGAGTAAAACTATTTCATATTTAGAAGATCCTTTTGCTGGCATGTACACAAAATTTCTTGGACTCCTGCACTGATTAGAATATAATTTCTATATTGGGGATCATTAGAAAAATTAAAACAATGTCTCCTGTAAAATTAAACACAAGCTGCATGGGGAATCTGTACAGCCCTGTTCTCACTTTAGAGTTTGGCAATAACACTCAGCCCTTTGGGCCAATATCTGTGTAATCTAGATACATTATTGTTATTTCAGAAGTGTCTATAGCACTGGTATCTATCCACTGAAGTTTGGCAAGAATCTGAACTCCCAAGGCAATGCCTTTCAAAAACTATTCAAAAAATTACCTTTTCTACTACATTCTGAACTGCAGCATATGCTTAAAAAGGTCACATTCTGAAAGTTTGCATGGAATAGACTCCACACAGCAGACATCAAGAGGAGAAAGGCATGACTTCATCTTATTATTGCCTGTACAGAGACATTCAAACTAATTAAAACATGAGAATTTTTAAAGAAGAATCATGTCCTGCTCTGCTTCTGAGTCACCAGGGATAAGAACATCCAGTTTTCTGCCCACTAGTTTTAAATTTAGCACCAGCAAAATCTTTGCTCCATCATAGATCTAAAACTGAAAATCTGTCCTTTTCCAGAATACAGTATGCCTGTCCTTTTATTGAACTTTTTAATCTCTTAAAAAGTCTTTTTTTTTCTCCCCCTCATCCTCTGAATCAGAACTGGAGATCTGGGAAAATTCTATCAAACTATGTTCATCTTTAAGATAATACTTTTAATCAAGATTTTCTCCAGATCAGTGAGAACTACAACCTTCAGCCTGTGATAATGCAGACTGTCTTTGACAGGATTACAGGAACCATGTCTAAATTATGCTTCTCTATGAAGTAGTCTTGGACTGCCACATTCTCTCTGATCCAAATTCCCATGAGCCAAAAACGTTGGATTTGGCAAGTTTGCAGTTACACACGGCCTCCAGCGTTCTGTGATAGGTTAGGAAATAAACTGGCCTCCAGCCAGCCCAAGGGATTCATATCAAAAGCTGTGTAGTAAGTATTATAAGTGTGCAAATGTAAACATTCCCATTTTATTCTCCTTTTCTCAGCAGTCCACAAATAATTTTCATATTTCTAATAGAACAGGAAATAATGGCCAGGACTTGAAAAATAAAAGGATGTATTTAACTCAAGCTGAGAACTATATGAAGTCTTCAGCATTAAGCACAGCGTCCTAACAAGCACATATAAAAATTATAGCTATTCCACAGTTTAAACAACATATACATAGTTTTCATACAGAAGTAGTGGTTCAGAAGAGACTGAGCATTCATTAACAAAGGTATAAGCAGTTGTATTTTTGTTCCGAACATTAGCAGTAGCTTAATGGTATTTCTTAATCTTTTAAAGCCACACATACATTACAGGAATTTGTGTGCATTTTATTATAGGAAATTAGAGTGAGTTCAGTGATACACTTTAGTGACAGGATGTATGGTCAGTTAAAAAAAAACCTTTTAAACCATTTAAAATGAAATAAAAGTGTCCATAATCAGCATAGAAATGGAAATCCATCCATTATCCACTGATCCTTATCACCAAAAGGCGCTATAAATAGCGCCTAATAAAAGGCCAAGAACTGCTCTCTGGCATGCTGTTTCTGAAGCAGCAAAAACAGTTGAGTTAGATACAGAAACCATCTGAACAGGACTCACAAGATTAAATTCAAACCAATTAGATACTTAAACAGAATGTATGGCATCAGTTCTTAAGTGAAATAATAATATAGAGCAATAAATGGTATGAGAGAGATGACTAATCGGACTAAAAATCTAGAAAAGTAAGTTAGTAATTGCATTAGTGCTTTTTGCTAGTAAATCACTGTAAGAATCTAAGCAGGTCTTACCATAGTAGTGATTTTGTTAGAATCACGACTGAAATTTGTTAGCTACTTAGCATGGACCAGGAGAATGATATACAATGAAGGAACTGCACTTCATAAAACTTTTGACAAATAACAATATTCTGAGACTGGTATGTGCCTTGAATGTAACTGGCCACATTTCAGTAAGATTAAATTTTTATTAAAAGACTTTTTCCTCCTTTTTTTTTCCCCTACTGTGAAAATTTGTATACCCCACTGTTGTGACACAGTTCTTTTTACCAGAGAAAAAATAAAAAGGATTAAGAAAAAAATTACCTAAATAATAATAATAATTGACATTTCCAATAATAAAAGATGTAATTTGAAAAGTATTTGTATCACAGCTGTCTCTACACAGCCCAGTTGAGATTATGCTAAACCTTATATCCACAGATGGTGAGATATAGACCTGACCCTAAGAGTTTACAGAATAAATGAGAGGTATCAGGGACTACAATAAGTCTGTAAGTGACAGCTACTAAGTTTCTACTAGAGATTTCACTACTGCTGCTGACATCACGTAGAAAGTATTACAGAGGGTCCAAGTAGTATGTTGCTGGCTAGAGCAAAGTCTTAAAATGGATTCCAGAATCCTAGGATATCTAGGATAAGATAATTAAGATATATAGAGAAAAAAAAAAAAAAAAAGAGGAAATAGAGGAGACACATCTACCCAACTGGGAGATGTTCATATGCACCACCAGCCCTCTATTCACACTCTCACCCATATTTGGGTACCCTGGTGTCATGGTTTAACCCCAGCTGGCAACTAAGCCCCACACAGCCACTCACTCACTCCCCCCAAGTGGGATGGGGGAGAGAATCAGGAGAGTAAAAGTGACAAAACTCGTGGGTTGAGATAAAGACAGTTTAATAGGTAAAGCAAAAGCCACATGCACAAGCAAAGCAAAACAAGGAATTCATTCACTACTTCCCATGGGCAGGCAGGTGTTCAGCCATCTCCAGGAAAGCAGGGCTCCATCACACGTAACGGTGACTTGGGAAGAGAAACGCCATCACTCCAAACATCCCCCCTTTCCTTCTTCCCCCAGCTTTATGTGCTGAGCAAGATGTCACATGGTGTGGAATATCCCTTTGGTCTGTTGGGGTCAGCTGTCCCAGCTGTGTCCCCTCCCAACTTCTTGTGCACTCCCAGCCCACTCGCTGGTGGGGTCGGGTGAGGAGCAGAAAAGGCCTTGACCCTGTGTAAGCACTGCTCAGTGGTAAGTAAAATATCTCTGTGTTAACAGTTTTCAGCACAAATCAAAAACATAGCCTCATACTAGCTACTATGAAGAAAATTAACTCTATCCCAGCCAAAACCAGCACACCTGGGCACTCCCACCACTGCGCACTGCCTGCAAATCAGTGGAACCAAGAGATCAGGACCCTGCCAATTGCCACAGCACCCACCCACAGATCAGCTCAAACGTAGCCCAAGTGACTTGTTCGACATCAGATAAATAGTTAGGATCATTCTGGAGGACAACCGAGGATTCCTAGCTCCTGGCCAAAAGACTGTACAGATTTATATTGTGAAAGCTGACTGGGAAGAAAATGAATATGCAGTTGTGGTGGTGCATCCCCCCCCACTTTCTCTCTCCGACTGCTTTATGACCTCAGGGATTCCTGCCAAGACCTCAACCTTCATATAGTGAGTTGGTCAGTTAAGCGCCCCTTAATTGTACCAAAAACTCCTACATGGTTGAGGAGGAGAGCGGCACTGTCCTTATCAGAAACTCCTACATGGCTGAGGCAGAAAGTGAGACCAATTAGCTATCCCCTGACAGCCTTGAAACAAACCTCACCTGGTTTGTAACCGAGTGGAGCACTACCATTGTTACTGGAATTCTGCTAATTGCCGACCCAGATTGTGGCTCAGATGGAAATTTATGACCAAAGCCAATCATCTCACAATCCTATAAAACAGCAGTCCTAAGTGAGGCCCTTTGAGCTCTCCTGGACTGCAGCAGGCTGCGGCCAGCATCTCCCTCTGAGTGCATCTCCCTCTGAGTGGGACCCCTCTCAGAGCTAGCAAACTTAAAGTTTGCTAAAATCGGAGGTCCACTGCCGAAGACCGACAGTGGAGCCTGGGCTGAAACCTTTCACTCCTTGAGGCTCAACCCTCGCCCGTTGAGAAATGCCAAGACATTTGACGTGAATATTTCACTGAACTCGAGGGGAATTTTTAACAGGTATACCTCTTTCTTTTTCTTTTTTTTTTCTTTATATATATGTATATAAATCTATCTCTATATATATTCATGTCTGTGTGTATGCATGCCTAAATCAATTTAAGTAGTCTGTACATGTATGATCTAATTGCAAAGTGAGTCTTATACTGCCGCTATATATATATATATAAAATCCTTATTCACATAAACTGTTGACCAAGTCTGAGACTAAGATTGGATCCAGCCGCACCTAGGCTCCTCTCTGAGAAGGAGTTTAGAAAGCAAGGGGGTCTATTCTGAATCTTGTGACTCAACGGGAGGGTTCCCCTTATTCCCCTACATCTACGATCTCTCTGCAAATCCTTCTAATTCAAATGTAATTTATTTTTCCTTTGTGTGCCTCTTCCATGTAGTAATAGAGTGAACCTTGCCATCTTTGAATCTTTAAGTCGCTGTTTTGATTAATTTTGCCTAATCACTTTGTTGGTCGACTGATGATTGAGTGCTATTAAAATATCACAATCAAATCCTGCGATTTGTCACTAGTAAATTCTTAACTGCTACTAAATCAAACTGTGTAAAGTCACTCATTCATGACAAATTAACATAATCGGCAGAATCCATATTCGCGACAGCAGTGTAGGAGTATCACAGAAGTGCATGGAAGTAAAGGACCTCCTAGCACAATCACTGTGTTACCAGATGCCCAAGCAGGCTCTGGCTGCGTTTTGCAAGGAATGTTATGCTACCTCCCTTAATAGATTTACCTTCTGATCAATAATAAAGAATTTTCTTTCCTCAAAAGGCCAGGCAGACTAGAAGAAAAACACCTTTGTGTGTACTCAAAGGTAAAGGAAGCACACAGAGCTTTAGCTGATTAGCAATTACAAGTTTAGCCCTGGGAGGAAAAAATTCTGTAAGATTTATAATGGGAAAGCACTTTTACAAGCCTTTGCGGACCATCTGGTAGAATTTAACAGAAAATTATGCTTGCATCATAGAATTCTTTGCTGGCACTTTCCATTACATCTAGGGCTTTTTCTGTCAAGGATTTCTCCATACATTTTGCTGACACAAGGATTCCCTGGGTGAAAGAATGAGCTCTGCACTCATTATAATGGGCAACTTCTCTCCAGTCTTTCATTCTCTCACTGGAAATGAAGTAGTGACACTGAAAAAGGACATTTGGGGCCATTTACTGGCAAGACATTATGCAAGTCTTCCTTCCTTAACCTATTGGGCAATATGCACTGCACTTCAAACATGCCCTATAGCTTCTCTGCTGTCCCCTTTACCAGACTCTTCAAAAAAAACAAAGGCATGGTATTGCCATTGCTTGTGTCCATAGGACAGCAGACTGTTGCAAGCTAGCCTGTATTTTCAGTAACTGAAACTCTGCTCCTTTTTCCTCTCCTTCAAACTAAAGTCTTTCCTTCCTGCTCCCTGCTTGAGACCAGTTTCTCATAGGAGACCTAGTTTGGCACAGCAGTGCAGTAAAAAAGGCATCATGATAGATTCTCCATGACGTAAATTAGAGTGCTGCAGTCCAATCACATCCCCATCAAGGACCTCAAATGAAACCTCCCACTGAGATAGAAGCTATTGGATTTCCATCTGTGTGTCTCTTGCTGTCGGTGGCTATTGTTTAAGTAAACATTGGTTTGTATTACTTTCTTTTTTTTTATTCAATACATGTTGATGCCTGGTTAAAAGGAAAGAAAATTGGAGTATTAAAAGACTAGTATTTTCAGCGTCTTGTGATGTAAATTGCTAATTTAAAACCCAAAATATTGTTAAAGTGTCTTTATTTAATAGCAGACGATTGCAAGCTGTAATTTGCAAGCTGTAGTTGCAGATGGCAATGTTTTTCTCTCTTTTCAGCAGTACAGTACAGTATTTACTGCAGTGATCTGCAGACAATGACATACCAACTGTGAAAGAAATGCTCAGGGGTAATACAAACTATCAAGATTCCCATGAGGTCCAACATGTGAGGTACCTGCCACTAAAGCATGAAATTTAAATGTCAATTAAAATGTTAAAATCTCTTACCTGGTCTCAAACAACAACTCTTCGCAATATACACTTTTAATACTTTCGATTGCCAAGTATGTTTCTAATACAAAACAACAGCACTTGTTTTCTTTCCTGATTTTTAATCCCTTTGGATTGAACACACTTATTTTCCAATTCAGACCTGGAGGCCCAAGTCTGGGTTTGAAACTGACAGATACCATCTGGACCACACGAGCAGAAAGAGTTGTATGTGATCTGGCACATGTCTAGCATGCCGTTCCACTTTTTGTACATAAAAACATGCCAAAATACCAAGCATGTAGCTTCTCTCGTATGTATTAAACAAAATCTTTGCTTTTTATTTCATTTTGTTAAACAACTCATTAATGTTTATTTTTCAAGAGAAAAAATTATTTAACATTGTCTATCTAACAGCATTGTATAAAACATTTAAATACTGTATTCTGTAGTGCCATCTAGGGGATTTAAAACCTGGAATAAAGTACTCATCTGAAAAAGAAACAATAAACACCAAGAAATCAGCTACGACTGCCAGGGCAATTTCTTATGTATACCTAGTGTTTTGAATTGCTGTTTCCTGTTGCTATAGGAATATTTGAACAAGGTCACACATATAGTGTCATATCTGTAGAATCCATAAATAGGAGATGTGTTGCACTATACTTCTGCTTTATAGCCCAATACTTCACAAAAGCAATCTTAAAAAAAAATCCCAAATAAAATCAGTGTCATGCTCTGAAACAGGATTTAGAAAAAATTTCTAGCTTTAGTTCAGTTACCAGGAAATATATGGGATTTTACGCACTAAAGATATTTATAACAAGATTAGACATGTTATTGTATAAAATTATAGGAAACTGAAATAAAACAGGAAAGCTACTGGCACTTTCTTCTACCTCATTCAGATTTTTTTTATCTTAAGTTTCCTGAAACAGATGCCATTACATAATAATTTCCAACGCATCACTGAGTAAATTGTTAGAAATTATTAATTTTGTATCATTGATAGCTGGAATGATCTATAAGCTCTTTGATCACATTTGCATTCTTTGTTCTTAAAGAAACCAACTATAACAAGTACACACCTTAAATAAGTGATCGTTCAAAAGGGAAATGCAGAGTAAAAATCAGAGACTATAAAAACCAGAGAACTATAAGCCTATCTTCACTCAGACCACAGAAATGGTTCATTAGTTCATACCAACACACAAAAAGAGATCTTTCTGGATGATCACCAGGCATCAGCTGCCAAAATATCATTGAAAATGTTGGATAATTTACACAGGTAGAGAGCCTGGCTACACGCTCACATGATCTTGCATTTTTTCATAGTCCCAGTAACAGATCATTTCCAGCCATCAGGATGAGAGACAGGATCACTACTTTGCTTTTGAATCTCCAAATCTCACATTTTGACATTCTGTCTGGAAACCACGTGCATTAAACATTTACAATGATGTGCTGAAAACTATTTGTTCATAAGGGTTCGATTTGAAAAAAAACTAAAAAGTGTTCCAAGAACACATATACAATGGCTTTAAATGTACCTTTTATTTGGAGCTATTTTAGGCAGTCGTCAGCCTTTGATCCTGAGAGTAGTTTCCATATTCAGCTGATTGCCCCCAGCTCTCCCATCCTCTCACTGCAGACTGTCATCTAGAAGCATTATCCTTTACATCCTCCAGTCACCCACTCTACGTCATAAAAAACCATATTCCTCCTTTCTCATGTCCCTAGCCCATGTTCCTGTATCTTCTTCTCCACATTTTTTACCACATTGCAGGAACCCAGTACTACACTCTGTGCCTCCCAAGGTCTCTACCCTGTGCTCCCACTTGGAAGGACAAATCGCAACACTGCCTTGAGCACTTGAGAGTGCATAAGGGAGCAGGCAGTGGAGCCAGGCTGTTACTACGCATCTTCTGATCAATAGTAATTGTAGTTTATTGGGCTCTTGCCCAATGCAGATCAACAGGTATACTGTAACTTAATGAAAGGAGTGGCAGAAGGCTCCAGATACGTATTCCCATGGGAGGTCATGCCACTATCTGTACTTAGCCCACAGTGTTCTAAAAGGGATTTATAAGGGATGATGCAGTACCTGAAACTTTGATTCTTTTAAGTGATGCTAGATCCGCTGCTGCCTCCCCCAGCAGCTCGCTCTCAGGACCCTTCTGCCCAGCTGCTGGAGGCCAGCCTGGTTGCCCGGGCACCCGGGGTCTCTGTCCAGGCTGAGGGACACGGCTGCTGCTTTCCTGATTGCTCATTCAACCAGTAGTGAAGCTGCAGACATATCCCAGAGATGCACACAGACACAAACACACACACAACACACGCACACAGAGGACACTGACACGGCCAGTCACACAGGCTGCCACAGACAAGGTGCTGCCTTCAGCAGCACCTACATACAGAACTCATAAAACACAAGCCCAGACAGCCAAGTGCCCTCCTCCTCTTTGGCTGGTGGAGACAGGAGGTCACTAGTGCAGGCACACACACGACACTCTCTAGATTCACAAGCACACACACATATGCAGATCCCTCGAGTACCAGCACAGCCCCTCTGTCCGTCCAGCAGCACTACGTGCATCCCAAGTCCCCTTACCTGCCTGACAGGTCCCCTACTCGCCAGCTACTCCAGCTTAATGCTCACTAACAAACACACACACACTCATCCCTCATGCACTCCACATTCGCAAGTCCCCCTGGGCGTCCCAGCACAGACCCTCTGCCCACCTAATACCCCAGCCCAGACCCAAGGCCCCCCCCTTGCTGTCCGGAACAGCTTGAGGTTTGCTAGAAAATACACACACACGCCCACACACACACACGGTTTGGGGAAGACACAGACAGCCCCCCAGCAGCTGGCACTAGGCAGAGGGGCTGTGACCCACAGTCCCGCTCCAGCCGCTAGTGCTGAGCCCCGCACTTGCCTCACTCACACCAGACCCCCCCAGTAGCTGGGAACACACGCTGTTCCCACTCCAGTGGCTGGAGGTTGAAGACCTCAACTCACTCCAGTGGGTAGCACAGAGACCCCACTGGCTCCAGCAGCTGAGACCACAGGCCACAGGCCCCCAGAGCCTGGTCTGACTCCACTAGCTAGCACAAAAGCTGCTGACAAACATACAGGTTCCACCAGTAACTGGCACTTAGTCCTGCAACACACATGCATGTGGGATAGAGGGTGAGGATACACAGAGAGATAGTTAAGATAAGGTTTAATAAGAAGACGTAAGAAGAGAGGACAGACTGCAGTGATCAGGTGCAGGGCTTGGTCACACAAGCGTACTGAGCAGCCCCATTTTACAAGTGACCTGTCTCCTTTATACCCTTTTCTGTCTACTCATCTCTTTGCTCCTCCCTGCTCCCCTTCCCCTGCATGTCCCCCATGGGTTTGTACAGCTCTTTCCATTCCTGCACACCTCCTGGTCCAGGGTCCCCCTGGTTTACAATTTTATCAGTTGCAAAGTCCAGGTTGATCTTCCTAGAAGTGGCATCTGTGGTTTCTTGATAGCCCATCAATTAGTGTGAGTGGCAAGGTTTGTTTCTTGTCATTGTCTCCACGTTTGCTTTGTCAGGTCTGTGTCTTGGAATATTTTGGTTTCTGGCTTCCCTCTTTTCCCTTGAATTCCCAGTTGACAAGGTCCCTGATCAGGTCCCCAGATAACCTCACTGGAATAAACATTCTCACACTCTCACAGGCCCTCATCAATTAGCGTGATTGACCAGCTTTGGTTCCCATCACTGCCTCCCTTATCACTTGTCGGTCAGGTTTGTGTCCCTCTATGTTCTTGTTCATGGTTTCCTACTTTTCTGATTATCCCTTGCCGCATTGAAAAGGTCCTTGACCAGATACCCTTAAAGCAGCAGACACTCTCCTGCCACACACTCTTGCAGATCCTGTCACCTTGTAAAAAGGCATACCAGAGGCTCTGCCTTCCCCACGATAGCTGATGTTACTGACCCACCTGCCTATTTCTCCTCTCTTTGTGGAACTGCTTTTATAGTTTATTCATAGCTTATTGTTTCCTTTACACCAGTGCTGACCATAGATGGAGTAGTGCTAATGGAAGGAGGAAATATCTTCAATTTTTTTTCCAATAAGCACAGAATAACTATGAAGAATATAGCACAAAACCAGAAAAACAGTCAATATGTTCGAGATTCTCCAGGGTACAGGACCTGGATTGGCTTGAAAACTTTGAATGAAATAAAGTTTGAAGCAGTGTTGATATAGACAAGGATGCAAAATACAGGCTTTACAACAGCAATTATTTTTGAGGATAACAATCTGTTCACATAACATAACCATCTATATTTAAAATAAGAAGTCACAGGAGATCAGGGGAATTACAAAGCAATGAGACTTACTGTGGTTTCAGGGAAAGTAATTAAGAGCCTAATTAAGGACAAAACCATACAAAAACAAAAGTAAAGCTTGATGGGGGAAAAAACAGCAAAGCTTCCAGAAGGGGAAGGCACTTTTTCCTACTCTGATATATTTCTTTGAGGCAATGAATACTCAGACAAGATTTTGTGGGCCAAACTCAGAGATGAACTTGCAAAAAGGCAACTAATCCATGGAAAGGGCAAGTGTCCTGGTTTCAGCTGGGAGAGAGTTAATTTTCTTCCTAGTAGCTAGCATAGTGCTGTGTTTTGGATTTAGTGTAAGAAGAATGCTGATAACACACTGATGTTTTGGTTGTTGCTAAGTGGTGCTTAGACTAGTCAAGGACTTTCTTTTTCAGCTTCCCATGCTCTGCCAGGTGCACAGGGAACTGGGAGGGGGCACAGCCAGGATAGTTGATCCAAACTGACCAAGGGGCTATTCCATACCATATGACGTCATGTTCGGTATATAAACTGCGGGGAGTTGGCCGGGGGGAGCGATCGCTGCTTGGGGACTGGCTGCGTGTCAGTCGGCGGGTGGTGAGCGGTTGCATCACTTGTTTTCTTTTCCCTGGGTTTTGTTTGTCTCTCTTGTTCTCCTTTTCATTACAATTATTATCATTATTATTACTATTATTACTATTATTATTATTATTATTATTTTATTTCAATTATTAAACTGTTCTTATCTCAACCCGTGGGTTTTCTTACTCTTGCCCTTCCGATTCTCTCCCCCATCCCACCGGGGAGGGGGAGGGTGAGCGAGCGGCTGCGTGGTGCTTAGTTGCCGACTGGGGCTAAACCACGACAGCAAGTTTTACTTCATAGTAGTGTAAGGTAGAGTAATGCACTGAAGCAGTTAGCTGACAGCGTGGAAAATTACATTTTACCATACTCTACCATAACCGAATTGTGTACCCAGAATCTGATATCTGTAACAGAGTAGAAATTTAAGGTGATTCTAATGGACTTGTTATACTTTCCATGACAAAACTGACAGTTAAGACACCTATAACTGTATGTAACAGCTATAACATCCCCATATGGATAGAGTCATGAATTATAATTATGGTTTTATTTCCCCTATACGGGATAGAAGTAGAGTGGAGTTATGTGTCTGGTCTAATGTCACAATAAATAAGTGTCAGTTTCGGTATAGTACCTGGGTCTCCAGATTATCAGTAACAACTGTATTTTTTACTTTTCTTTACAGCTCTATACCAATAGTCAAAATATGAGGAGTGAGGCTGGAAACTGACTGGAGCTTCCAGCATGTTCCCATAGAAGACTGTAAGAGATCTCACAGGGGTCTAGCTAGATCAGCTAGGGAATGCTTTTGAAAGATGCTAGGGAATAAAGGCAGAGTATGGTTTTTATGGACAATCAAGGGACCAGAATTGTGCAGGCAATTTAGACACATCCACTGAATTCTCTGCTCCTGACTACAGGAGGATCAAGGCAAAAGCTATGCCCAGCAATATATCACAGTTCAATAACATCCACATAGAACATCCGTTTTGAGTTTGTTCATTTGTTTTTTCAACTAACATTTTCCAACCAGAACTTTCTGTCAATAAGATTTCTGACTACTGCCCCTTGCTGCTAGGGATAATGGTGAAAGGAAATGCAGACAGAAGTCAAAGTAGTGTTCTCTTCCATCCTTCTGGGTCAAGAGGAAAGACTCAGAGAGGAATAGACATACATGGCAGAAAAACAGCTGGATACATACTTGAGTCACCAGCAAGGCTTTGTTTTCTTTCTTCAGAGTGCACTAGGAGGCAGGCATGGTGACCTAATGAGGAGAGCTTTGAACTAGGGGGTCTACATCCAGAGGTAAGTTAGAAAGCGGTGTATATGGAGAAAGTCTGCATGGGAGAAGGCTGCAAAGGTACATTCCTGCTTCACCTGCTTCCATACTAATGCTCACAGCTTGGGCAAGAAACAAGAAATAGAGCCGAAGTTTTCTTGGTAGAAGTAAACAATAACACAAGATGGAACAGCCAGAAGCTGCAGCTTGGGACATTCAGACTGGACCTCTAAAGCACTTTTCACTGGGACAGTAGTGCAGCACTCTCTCCCTAGAGAGGTCATGGAGCCTCCATTCCTAGCAGGTTTGGATATTTGGCTAAAAAAAACCTCATTGCTGAGCTTGCTGACAATAGTCCTTCGCTGAGCTGGAGACTGGACTAGAGGACTTCCAGGCATTCTTTCCAAACAATACTTCTAGGATCCTGTGACATATTTAATGCGCTCCAGCTGCTAATTTGAATTTAGTCTATGGGACAGGACCAGAGCTCATCTGAAGACAAACTCTCCAAAACTAAATAATGTGAATGTCAGCTTCTCAGCATCATTTTGCTCTACAAATCTGCTCTTACTGTGTTGCACTACATACTAAAATAGACATAGCCAAAAAAGACAATTTTAATTCCTGTAGGAACTTAAAGGCTACTGATACAAACCCAGTATGATTTTCAAGAATTTCAATACCCACCTCTATTTCTTCTAATACAAAGCTGAATGCTTCTGAAAAATCCCCTTTGGCATCTATCTGAATCTTCAGGCACCTTTTAAAATTTAGCCCTAAATTCTCTAAGCTCCTTTGGAAAATCCCAGCCTTTATCCTTTTAGGAATGAAAAGAATGAACTGCACAATTTGAAGTTAAGAAAAAGTAATAACTCATGCGCATAGTATCAGCAAATTAACTACAAATACGTGCTTAACATTCTTCAAGAGAAAAGCCCTGCAAGAGATAGGACACATCAGAAAGCTTATAAAGCAAGATAACAATTATTTTCAATATAATTCTTCTAACCTTATTCTGAAGGCCTCATTTTAAATTATTTAATGGTTTTGATCAGGCCACAGTGGGTTTTTTCATCATTCGATTCACTGACTAACATAAGAAACATAATTATCCGTCAATTTTATAAAGTTTACATTTCATCACATTTTTAATATTATAGAATTAATCATGCAGGAAACTCAAGTGTAGAGACTAGAATGGATCACATTAAATGAATGATAAAACTAGGAAAAAAAACCCAAATTTATTTTTAAACAAAATGACAGGCTAGCAAGACTTCATGTAAAAACTGTTACCAGTTGTGAATGATTTCTTCTTTCTACCAAACAGAATAAATAAAACTTTATAAATAATAAAGCTGTGAGGAAAAACACGATAATAATACTTTAGAGTTGTACTGCATCTTTCATCAAGGATCTATGATGATCTTCCCAACCATTTTATTGCACTAGCTATGCAACTCCTCTACGAGGCACTTGTCAGACAGAACTGGGTAAACTGAGGCAACAAGAATTCTCATGGTAGAGGCTGAAATAGAAAATAAGTGTCCTGCTACCCACTACTGTACTTTTATTTCAAATAATTCTTTTGCTAGCTCATTTAAGAAATGTTAATCCCTAATTTTATTTTTTTGAGCTTCACCCAAAGCCTGGCAACACCCCTTGGGGAGAAAACGCACTGATTTTACATGCCTTTGGATCATCCAGTCTCACACTTTTTTAGGTCAAGAAGGGCCATGACAGATTTGTGTAGCACACTACACTACCTAATAAACTGGCAGCAGAAGCAAAGAGCTGATGTGTATAAAGAGCAAGAAACATTTTTAATTATCTTGTCAGGGTACTAAAAAGCAGATTCCCCATTCAACCTATGCTATAGATAATCTTCCTCATGCTATATTCACAGCCCAGACTTCTACCATGCTATTAGCAATCTCTTAGCATCAGAAATAATGCTGGTGACACTTGTCATCCTATCCTTTCATTACAAGTTAGAGTAGGAACAGCAAGAGAGAATTAGTGAAGAAGTTGTATTTCTCTGAAGTTATCTCTTTAGAAACAACTGATTTAATCCTAACCTTCACTTTATCAGTTCATAACTTTGTCCTTTGCAAAAAGGAACTGCTTATAGAGTATGATAAATGATAGTCTCTATTAATATTTTCATCTTTTGACACATTGCACATCGCCACTGTAATGAGACAATTAGAAACACAATTGTAAATTTGCTGCAGGAGCTGAAAGATTCTGAATGCTTAGAGTCCTGTATTGAGCAGCTAGCTTGGGACTGCTGCCCCTTGGCTTTTCTCCTCGTGCTGCAAGTCAGCTGACTTGGGTAGGCGAAGTGGTCATTATTACAATAGGTCAAGAGAGTACAGAAACCATCAGTGAATTAAAGATCTGGAAGCATGGTAAGTGATATGTAGAACACCTATTTGCTGAGTTCAGCAGCACTTAAATTAAGCATTGCTTATGTGACTTTTCTTTCACAGGAAGTGTAGCGTTTCAATGTCTCTCATCGCCTGGCAGTCCTACACATATTTAACTCTTTATACCAGCCTGCATGCCAGTTCTCTGCAGCATCCCATCTGTGTGCTATTCTTCAAAACACCCCCGGCTTCTCTGTTTCATGCTGCATCATCATAATACCCAGAACTGGCATCATCTAACGGGCATGATACCAAGGACAACAGCCCTCAGGCATGGGACCCCACAAACCATAGCTGCTACTGAACTGAATGAGAGGCAGGAAGAGAGTGGCCCTACAGCCGAGGCCAGCTGCAAGCCAGTTATACTGAATCTTGCTAGGGCTAAGATCTTTGGTATACAAATGTATACCAATGCCAAGTGACTGATTATTTCAGAGATGTTCAGCCTTCCTTTTGGCACTCTCTGGGTGTGGTACATGCAGGATCCATGGCAGCTGTTGTCTGTCACAGTTCCTCATCCTCTCCATTTTGACAGGTTCTGCTCATTTAGGAGTCATTACACAGGCAAGAGGAAACAATAAACAAAATGGGCCAAATCATTCAAGCTAATAAAGAGGATAATAACATATTCTAGGGATCACTAGCCAGCTGAGGGGGGAAAAAAATCTCCCTTTTCTCTTTTCATGCTCTTTTCCCTTCCATCTATTTTCTACTATTACAATACTTTTTTTTTTCCTGTTGCATTTTGAACTCAGAAGCAGTAGCTGTGTTCCCGAAGTGATTTTCTTTTCATTGTCTGTTGCCTCCTTTGTTTCTTCTTTCTCACTTTTTGTCCAAGTATTTTTTCCCCACTCATTCATTCACTCCCTCTTCATTTTAGCTATTTGATTTTTCAATATCCCTCCTCAATATTGTGTCCCCTTTTCACCTTCACAGAGCTCTCTGCCTGTTGTTAGTCATACAGAAAAATCTGTCTTACATGATGTGCTGTAAAAACCTAGACATTAAACAGAGGCATGTCCGTATAAAACCATAATTGTGTAGATATGGATGTGATCAGCTGGATCCTTCTATTTAATTTCCACCCCAGGCAAATGAGATGCTGTGACTTCATTTCGTGTTTTGTCTAAAAAAGCAAGACTACCTTACTATGACAAAGGAGCAATGGCCCAAAAGGAGTAAATGGGACAAAAAAATCTACTGAACATACTGATGCTATCCCTGATACCTGAAGTTAAAACATACCATTAGTGCCCCAAAATAAATAAACTAAGTGATCATATTTCTACAGTCATTTTTCTTAGTCAGATATGTGCAAGTTAATAAATCTGTTGCCTCACTCTAGTACAGGTTACCTACCTAATGCTCTATTTATGACGGGTAAAGCTCAGGAAGGATTTTGCACCAAGAAGAAGCTATGACATTGTCTCTTTAGGAAGGCAAGAAAAGAAAAAAAGGGATTCTAAAAGCATAATGTATACTCTCTATGTCAAGAGTTAGTAAGCCATTAATTGTACTTATTGCAAATTTAATAAAAGAAACTATAATTAAAAGCTATCAAGATGCTGAGCAATTCACAAGCAAGTACTATCAAGATGCTGAGCAATTCACAAAATGAAATACTGACTATCCTCAAAAGCAGCACCTACACGTATTTCATGAAACAGTTGAAAGGTCCTGTAAGCTGCACAAAATATCTGCACAGATGCCAACAATTCTTCAAGATGCTCATTTAATCTGTTTAGGATCGGTCACTTGCATGTTACACTGATTTTTTAGGTACAGATTAATTAGAAATATTTAATTGATACTGTATTATATTCAGAGTTCTACTGGCAGATTTATAATAAGGCTAAAATGTAGCAAACAGAGAAAGACTAGATCCAGAAGGACTGAGGTCATAGCTGGATGTTAAAATTAAGCTGGAAGTCCCCTCTCCCGTGCCACTGGGCTCCCATTCCCATATTCTCTTTTCTTCTTTACTGGACCAAGGGTCTGTACAGCTACGTTTGAACCAGTAAGGGGAACTTTCAAACACAAATTCTGGGCTGCTTGCTGGATGGGTCAGTTCCCTACTTAGGTTCACTGAGCAGCTGCAAAAGCAGAAGTACCAATGAAACCATGACAGCAGTGTGGGGATTCCCTGATGGTCATGGAACTGTCTTAGAAGAGAGGCAGTGTGAATTTGTATCCCAGCTTCAGAGGGGAAATACTAGCTATTAGGTTGTAACACAGATGTAAACTCCTCTAACTGTTTCTGAACCGGATACGCCTTTCCTTGCATCTAGTATGACATTGATCTAATCAGTGAGCCCTGTGGGAGTTTAGGTGAAAAATGAGTGCTAAGTCCTAAGGTAGATACCATAAACTAGAATACAGACTGTTCTTTGTACAGTGCACTCCATGCAGCAAGTGAAGGCACGTAGCAGGAAACAATGGAGAAGCAGCAAGAACAGATGCGAATATGAAGGATAAACTGAAATATGAAGGAAAAAAAGTGAGAGGGAGAAAAGGGCAGAGAGGAAAATGGCACCTATCACCTGAATGACGCTTTGCATTTTTAGACACTGACAATTCCCTTCAGAGGCCTTCCTCTGTTTTGTTATTCTGCTTCTACCTCTAATAAACTTGTTGTTTTCTCTCCCTTCGTTCCCCCCAGTACAAAACACAGAAAACACTACAGGCATTACCATACTCAAGATTAGCATGGACTCACTTTCAGAAAAATATGTACTTCTAAAAGCAAATTTATATATTCTTTATTATTGACATAGAAGGAAATAGCACCATGCCTACTATTTAGATGACAATATATTAATTTCCCTCCCCAAACAAAATCCAGCAAATAGAGCCTAACAGACAAAGTCAGCAAATGTGGCCTTTTTGGCAAATACTCTTATGAAGTTTCTAATAATTTTAATTATACAATTTCTTCTGCAATCAAGGAAATCCAATTTCACCCTATCTGCAGTGTGTGACTGGTCAACTATCTCACTTTAGTTTGTTTCTTATGTTCTGTGACTGACTCAATAAATAGTGAATAGTAGATATTTTTCTTCAGGTATAAGTACTCTTCTTCTAGTCCAAACATGCGAAATTCCCAGGTNTAGTCCAAACATGAGAAATTCCCAGGTTTTCACACAATCAAAATCCATTAGTGCTAATTTAGATCAACAGCTATGAAAGAGTGATAGGGATGTGGTTAACCCAAACAGCTGATCTCAGGTCATTCACTTAGAATTCATGAACACACTGTTGGAGGTATTTCAGCACTCTTGACAAGGTGTATGTCAGACAGGATCAGATAATCCAAAAAACAAAGAAGATATATACCCTGCACCATTGAAGTTGGTGGGTGTATTAGCACTATAGTCTAGATT
>VYZW01055046.1:1423-14481 GCA_013401315.1 Balaeniceps rex
GTTTGAACTTTCATTCTATTCTAATGCATTTATTACTTCAAAGAGATCAAAAAAAGTTTTGGGTACAGTGACTAGGTACAGGAAATTAAATTAGTTTGGCATTTAAAGGACATTTTACTGTAAGTGAACAAGCACAAAGTCATGTATCTTTTATATTGGCTAGAACAAAAACCTGCTTTTCTTTTGAAACCAATAAGAGTTTGTGATTCCTTGAGTTACAGTTGCTTTGCTTGGGTTTTCTGAAATATATCCAGCAGTCTCATAATATAAATAGTGTACTACTCTTTTGCCTTGTGATGTCTTTTATAGTCCTCCATGATAATTATCATAAATGAGGCCACTGAAATTTGAAGACTCCAGATTGTATGTTACATGCCGTACCCTCGTGAATAGACACTCTCTCTCTCTCTCCCTCGATGACACATGTAAATACACGTGGTACGTGACTTGCTTTCACCTGCCAGCATGGTGTGCGTCTTTGTGTGGATGAGAGATGTTATATCCCATGCAGAGGGTTGTTGTTAACTGCGCCTTTTCATTGGAGTGATGAGAAATCTTGGTAAACTGTCTTTCACAGCAGCTTTAATTATTTCTGTCAGCAGTGGTAAAGCATTCTTTTCACTCTGGTCTACCAGAAGACAAGTGGGTGCCAAGCTATCCCAATTTTATTGTTGTACCATCTATCCATGGCAAAATCTCATTTCATTGGGAGGATGTAGAGTAAGAGGTGCCTGTTCTGGTGAGAGCTCCTGGAGATCCTGTTTGCTGATCTGTGCTTTGTTCTGCCAACAAGAGGTGTGTGCATGAGCTTGTTTTTGTTCAGGTATATATAGGAAAGTATGAGACTGCTATGGGGTTTGGATTTTTTTTGCTATTGTATCAGCAAAGTGGGTGGAAAGTTCAATTCCTCTGCTAATGGCTAGGCTTCATGCTACATGAATTTCTCGCTAGTAAAATCAGCTGCACTTGGTGTGTAATGTGCTTCTATCGGAATTGTGTTTTAATGACTCTTGTGGGACAGATGCACCAAACTCACTTATCCTGTATGGAACCAGACGGATTTCTCTCAGTTGCTTCTGTGTCCTTTCACATCAAGTGTCAGCTTTTTGATTGCTTACTAGAAAAAAATGTACTACTGAAATAAGTAAGGATTTCTTTGCGTGTCATCTGTAGCAAGAAAGTGAATGTATATGTAGTTACAATTTCTGTATTTTGAATGACATCATATACTATGTACTAGAATATGTCAGGATAGCGTAGGGTTCTCTAGCATTTATATTGAGATGATTTTAAGTGCTTATTCAGGAAATCACACTGTATTTGTTCTTTACTTTTTGAATTAAAAAATCTGAGTAAACTTGAAGTCTTTTTTGCTATTTGTCTTCCTAGAATTCATTACATAGAAAAAAAAAATCTCCTATTTGCCTTAATATGCTTGAAATTCATTTACTTTTATGTAGGGTTAAATCCTTTGTTAGTTTCCTGCAAATTGATCTTAGTTGCCATATTGTCTACTGAATGCTTCTACGTGCGGTTTTCTGCATTTTTTTTTTTTCCCAGTATTTGCACAGCAGCTGTGCTTTTCTCCTGCTGTATGCCACGGAGATTTTCTGTGCTTGGAAGCTCAGTCCTGTCCTCCTGGTTGGTAATGAAAATGTGAAACGCTGTCAGTGTCACTATCAACTCCTGAGGGATGGTCTTACATGGGGTGGGGGAGTGGGAGGCAAAAAAAAAGACAAAGGATCTTATTTCACATTTTCTTTCTCAGTAAAGACATTTAAGCACTTATAACAAACGCGGCATGAAGACTTCATGCTAAATGAATGTGCTGGAGTTTCTCAGGTCTGCTCATTGACCGATTGGACTTGTGCCATTCTCCTAGAGATCAAGGTTCAGAGCTGGAAGTAGACTTCTGTTTGATACTTTTGGGTGTTCTGCAAACCCATCTGAAGCTGGACACTGGTCCTGAAAGCAGAAAACCGATGTGTGAGATGATGTTATTGGAACACTCAGGCACCGTTGCAGTGGGTTTGAACGCAGGGAGAACTGGAGCAAATTCAATTCTGCCATTGAAGTGGAACGGAAAAGCTATGCATTTGAGGGGGAGATGGTGACCTAACCTTTCCCTGACATTGCAGCTTTGCACAGCTCCAAAGTGGACTAGACACAAGGATTAAAACAACAATTGGTTCGGATTCCATGTGGCCCTAGGAAAGAAACTGAGAATAGCTGGACAAAAAGCTACTGACTGAAAATGACCGGTGTGGAAGTCACTGAAACTGGCACTTTGATGTAATGAGCTGCCACGAGGACAGCAGAGAAACACTGGCAGAGAGATTAGGATGGGGAACTCAAGGTGCGCTGCAGGGCTTTTAGCTTGGATGAGAAAATAAGGGGATTGTCTGTTTGTCTGCTTTTTTACCAGTCAATTCCACAGGTATTATCCCCTTGCAATCTATAACCTATAGCAAGTTAACATAAAGGATGGCAACATACTGATGCCATTCAGTAAAGATTCCCTGTTAAGTCCTGGAAGAGTTGGGTGGGGTTTTTTTTTTCCTAGGTTGTTTTTTTTTCTTCTTCTTTTTCTTTTTTAATGAAATTTAAGCACAGAGAAATTGGAAATGATACAATTAAATTTGTCTTTAGAACCACACAACTCATTTGTTGCAGTGGTTGGAAATGGTGTACTAAATGGTATTTAGGTAAAATAAAAGATAAATAGATAAAACACCCCAAATCCTCACATTCAAATGCTATTACAGAATGCCATGTCATTTTTGCTACACAATCCTATGTAAAGCCAAGGTAGTCTCTTAAACCACTCGTTTTCTTCATGCTACTAGATGGTTCTCCAAAGCTATTAACACACCAAGTTTTTAAACCAGGTCAGTCTAGCTAAGCAGTTATAATCCTAAAGCTAAGCAGTGATTGCTAGTTGTATTTTTTCTGTTTTTGTATGTCTTCATACCTCAGGACTGATTTGTGCAGGTGTTGAGGACTGTAGCTGATGGAAGCTACACATCAAATGTAAAATAATATTAGAAATCAGGTCCTAGGCATCTTAAAGTGAACTCCCTGGTTTCTGTATACTTTGATTTTAGTGGACCCATGCTTTAGATTCTTTAAATGTATTGATATATCATCTGGGGTATTGTGAAAATTGAATTAATATTTGTGAGATTAGCATTACAGTAGTGAACATCATAAAATTGATGGCATTTAATCATTATGTCTTCAGAAAAGGTTTTTTTTTAATCAATATTCTGTGCAGTGCTTGCATACTGAGCTGGGATGAAATAAAATAGTAAGTGACCACCATCTCTTCTACATGTTGAATGAGGCAGAGTTGATGTTGAAAAGATAATGGGCGCGTGGAAGGCTGTGTCATAAGACAGTGACAGGAATGGAATGAATTTAAGGTTGCACAGGTGACTTATGTCACTTTCTGTCTTTTTACTGTTCGCCTTAATTTCATTAACTCTTTTTGGTAAAAATTAGCATAATTCTTTTGAAAATGCAATAACTTGATACTTTAGCTTAGTAAAAAGTGTTTTGAAATACAGATTGTTCATGATGATATATAATTCTTGTCTGTTGCAGCTCTCCCGTTACTGACCATACAAAGTGCAACTTTACATTAATCTCACAGCTGAGGCAAGGCCTGGATAGTGTGATACTCAAACAATGTGTTTTCTTCTTCTTTTGCGATGCACACAGCTGTAATCCAAATTATTTGCAAAGCCCGAGGCTTTACATTAAATAAACTATAACTTTCATTTTTGCCAAGTTATACAATTATATTGAGAATGGAAATAATAATTATGCAATATTTTTAAACAGATTGTTAATAACACTGTGTAAACATTTCATAATATATACGAAAATGATCCAAATTTACATTTGTGTTATAATGGCTTCTTGTAGGGATAGCTTTCTGCTAGGTGGATGCAAAATTTAAAAAATAGAGGGATCCTTTATCTCATCTTAGTGGCTTGTAATAGCAAGTTTAAAGAATATTTAGACGTCTGGTGCAAAATGCTATCAGTGTAGGAAATGCGTAGCAGTGCTATGCAGGCTGGGAGTGTGGAAAATGTTAATGGTGTCCGCCGTACTGCGTAATAAGAAAGTAGTCTGCTATCGGGCAGCTCCGTAGGACCTCAAAGCAGCTGCAGCTGGAAGATTACACAGGGGATTCTTCCTCTTGAAATGTGTTCAGTGTGCTGATCCTCCAGGAGGTATTGTAGGAATACCTTCTGTTGTAATTAAAAAAAAAAAAACCCTTATCTTCAAATTCAGTCAAGATTTTCTTAATGTAGTTTTGTTTCTAACTCTCCTTATCTTGCAGGGTTCAACACCTTGGGGTGCTTTTGATGCTAATGATGCTGTATATGCATCATTGACTTCTGTATTGTTCAAATTTGGATGTGAATCATCCTCCCCAAAGGGATAACATTTGAACGGCAGCAACATGGGTAGCATTTGAAAGAAAAGAAGCAGAGCTAGGATTGTGAGACTGAGTAGGACTGAACAGACTGGATTCCTGTCCTGAACAGGAACTGGGAAGGAATTGAGTTTGGGGAGGAGCAGGGTTCATCTCTGTATTGCTTCTGTGGTGTGTCAGAGTTGGTGATAAATGTGCGTGGTTTCCTGCTGGTTGTCACTGAACATTGTCGCTGAATATTGTCACTGAACTGGATCAGTGCTATAAGCATGAGGATACACCTGCATGTATGTGACTGCATCTCCCCATGGCAATAAGAAATTTGAATCCATGGTAGCTACATCACTGAGTGAATCTACACTATCTTGGCAAAAATGACAGGTCTGGTGAGAACAGGTGTTATTTCACAGCTAACAACTATTTGTCTGTGGAAAAATGATTTCTTTTGATGCCCAGCCATTCCTTAGCGACTGTGTTGATTCACTGGGAAGGTATGGTTTCTGGTTTTGGAAGGTCATGCTGGAGAGCCATCAAAGTTTTGTTTCAATAATCATAGAATCATAGAATGCTTTGGGTTGGAAGGGACCTTTAGAGGTCATCTAGTCCAACCTCCCTGCAGTGAGCAGGGACATCATCAACTAGATCAGGTTGCTCAGAGCCCCGTCCAACCTGACCTTGAATGTTTCTAGTAATGGGGCTTCCACTGCCTCTCTGGGCAACCTGTTCCAGTGCTTAACCACCCTCATTGTAAAAAATTTTTTCCTTATATCTAGCCTAAATCTACTCTCCTTTAGTTTAAAACCATTACTCCTTGTCCTGTCACAACAAGCCTTGCTAAAAGGATTGTCCCCAATGGTAATAATAACAATGGTAAACCCAGAGCCTTCCAAGCAGGTGAGTGTATCCGTCTATTTCAAGTTTTTAAGTACTACTGTAGTGTGAGAGTTACACTACCCCAGTTCGAAAGTTAACAGACAGATTTCATGTTTGTTTCTCTATCTTATCATAGAGAATTGTCATTTTTAACTTACTTGTGAGGATGGCAACAACTCTTGAGCTGGGGATGGGGGGAAAGGAAAGTGAAAGAAATGAAGGGGTTTAGGACCAGGCGTGTAAGTGAACAGAGAAAGGCTGAGGACCGGGAGCAGCTCTGTTTGCAGAGGTGAGATTCTGCCCCTGGGGTCCTGGTGCCTGATTTATAGCCTAGGCTGGGACCTGAGNCATAGAATCATAGAATGCTTTGGGTTGGAAGGGACCTTTAGAGGTCATCTAGTCCAACCTCCCTGCAGTGAGCAGGGACATCATCAACTAGATCAGGTTGCTCAGAGCCCCGTCCAACCTGACCTTGAATGTTTCTAGTAATGGGGCTTCCACTGCCTCTCTGGGCAACCTGTTCCAGTGCTTAACCACCCTCATTGTAAAAAATTTTTTCCTTATATCTAGCCTAAATCTACTCTCCTTTAGTTTAAAACCATTACTCCTTGTCCTGTCACAACAAGCCTTGCTAAAAGGATTGTCCCCAATGGTAATAATAACAATGGTAAACCCAGAGCCTTCCAAGCAGGTGAGTGTATCCGTCTATTTCAAGTTTTTAAGTACTACTGTAGTGTGAGAGTTACACTACCCCAGTTCGAAAGTTAACAGACAGATTTCATGTTTGTTTCTCTATCTTATCATAGAGAATTGTCATTTTTAACTTACTTGTGAGGATGGCAACAACTCTTGAGCTGGGGATGGGGGGAAAGGAAAGTGAAAGAAATGAAGGGGTTTAGGACCAGGCGTGTAAGTGAACAGAGAAAGGCTGAGGACCGGGAGCAGCTCTGTTTGCAGAGGTGAGATTCTGCCCCTGGGGTCCTGGTGCCTGATTTATAGCCTAGGCTGGGACCTGAGTGCAGCAGAAGCTATGAAGCCCTGCTCTTCACAGGGGCACTATCTTGCCTTTTTGAATGGCAGGACCGTCCACCTCAGCTAAGCTCACCTCAGAGCAGCAGGGTTGCAGGGCTTGGCATGAGCTCAAAACTCAATGGGAACTATAAACCAAGATCTTGCCTCAGTGTGCATCAGGATCACTCAACCTCTCCTAAACCTGGATTTTAGTTTCGAGCATTTGAGCTGCCACTCTGCGGGCAGGCCCTTGTCCCAGCGAGGGGCAGGGCTGCAGGCTGCTGGGCAGCCCTGGCTGGGAAGGGAGCTGCCACCGGCAGCAGCCTGTGCTGCCCGCCTGCTGGGCCACATTTTCTCTCTGTGATGGGTAGCGGGTCCTGCGCCAGCAGGCTCTGTTTTGGAGTGTCTGCAGGATCTCAGCTGCAGTAAAGGCTCCTGCTGGGTTCCTGCAGGCAGTCTGGATTGAGTCCTTCCCCTTCAAAAGCAGGCCTGTGAAATATACATATACACACACATGCATACATTTAGGTTAAAAAAAGGGAGTATGCTCTTTTTGACTCTTCCTGAGCTCTTTGTAGGTATCTGTCCTTTAGTTTTCAAATTAAAATTGAAACCTGTGCTTTTAGAGTACTGTCAACATGGTAGGTGAGAAGAGGAGGTAATATCGCCTCATTCATTGCTGTTGTAAGGCCTTTGATCTTGATCCATAAATGGCTATTTGATAAACATGTGATAGTTGCTGAGCTCTGAAGATTGTCCTCTCTTTCCATAGCACTCTCCTCTTTCTGCCCAGGCTGCAGCCTTTTCCAATGTTTGCTGTTTAGACAGTTAGTTGCCCTTTAGTCCTCCAAATAATTGTCATTCTCTTTGTGCATAAATAGATAAGACTTTGCTTTCCTTTTTCATGTGATGGTAGCAAAAGCTCACTCCTTACAGCATACTTTGAAATAGGCAGAGCAAAGCAGAGAAACCTCAAAAGAACAGGGGGCACTCAGGCTGCTAGCAGTAAACCTGACTTCTATTTGACTGGGTGCTGTCATCTGCTTTAGACCCAATTCATTTGGGCTATGAAGTCCTGTGTATGACTTTTGTAGTTAATGCTTGTTTGTGCAGATACTGCTGATGCTGTGGAATGTGCTTGTAATTATGGCAGTACACACAGCTTCCACTCCTGAAGCAGCCTCTGGTAGTCGACAGTCTGCTGATAAATGTGCAGAACCCTTACTTTTCTTGAAAGAAGTTTCTATTTAAAAATATTGGGATGAGTCACAGAATATAACGGTACATGCAGAGCAGAAGGAAAGGGACAAATTTGGAAATCCTGTTTTTTAACAATTTTTTTAGTGGCGATTATTTAATGTGGTAACTTCACGTAACCTAGTGTATATGCAAGTCATCTGGCAGCAGACTATTTCAGTTAATTGGGTATTTGTGCTATTTTGCTCTTTTTGTAAAATTCTATTTCCAGGTGGTATTCATTTGTTAGCTTATAAGCAGCTTACTGCATATAGCTCTACTTCTTCAAAACAACATGTGCATTTGTCCAAAGTGTAATAATGTCAATAACTGATAAATCCTTTGGCTGTTCCAAAGAATTTCAGGTGAGGTTTCTTACTGTCTCTACTCAGGCATGTGTCACTACTTTTTAGGTGTACTACTTAGTGAAATACAAAGCCTTCATTTTAAAGAAAGAACTTTCTGGTGGGTTTGGAGATTTTCAGAGGAACATATTAGGTAGCCAGCATTTGCCTCTGCCTAGAAGAAAGACCACAATTCTCTTTCTGCAGTGATCCCACAGGGTGCAAAATGCTGAGTCCTTTCCCAGTTTGGCTTGAAACTGGAGTCAGCAACTCTTGAACTGAATATTTAGCAGATCATTTTTCCCAAGTCCTGGAACTATCTAAAGTATATAGGTGAGAGACTTTACTGTTTGTTATTTTTCTAGGAATGGTGTTTGGTAGGTTTTTGAAATCCTGCCATTCAAGTTTCCCAGTGAAAATTTGAGGCAAATTGACTTAATGTTTAAATGGTTCATCCACAGTGAATTTACTTCCACACACCACCCCCATACTTGTAAATGCTGCGTTTTGGATAGCTTAATAAATGCTAAAATATTTTAGAGCTTTTTACACAGAAATCAAGAATTTAAACACAATAATCTGAGTATCTTGGTATTGAGAATCATTCCTTTCAGATCAGAAGTATTCTTGTCTCTGATTGCTTTGGTAGTTCACTAAATTTTGTGAAATACTACGTTGCTGAATACTTCTGTTCTTCAAGTAACTTATTCTGTTGTTGGGGAGTGATGAACATTCTGTAGTTTCATTCAAATTTTGTAAGGTCAAAGAAGTAGTTCTGAATGTTTCTGTTAATTTGGGAAGAATATGCTGTGATCCAAACTTACAGAACTTGATGTGAACTCTTTTTATTTGCACTTATGCTTGGATAGGAAAAATAGTCCTGTTGTTTCACAGCCAAGCATGTAAGACCTGTAAATTGGTTATATCATAATTGCATACTGGAAGGTGCTAACACATTTCTTGGAGTCTTTTGGTACATATTTCAGACAGTGAATGCTACAACTAACTCACTCATTTGACTTGATGTTGTAAGCCCTCCATTCTCTATATCCAGACTTGACATTGCACAGCCTTTTTATAGCATTTCTCCACTGAGAAAAATAACGTATAGGAAACATCCTGAGATGCTATTACTGCAGGAAGTATGAGACTCTGGTGCTCCTTATGACTCTCTGAGTATTGCAAGAAGCTGCAAAGTAGAAAATAAAACTTTACTAGGGAACTGAGTCCTTTGTGTGGAAATGACAGGTAAAACACAGACTTGCTCCAATTCAGTATTGCACACTGTTTAGCCTTTTTGTAGCTCCAATGACTGCACCTACCCAGCTTGCCTAGTCCATTCTCAACTCATGAATACCATGGCATGGGTTGAGAGGAGAAAGAGCGCATGCGATAGACTTTCTACTGAGATTTCTTCTGAAATCCCAGTGACTTTTCCTACTTTTTCCAGTGAAATCCTAATCACTTTCATAGATGATTTCAGGATTTTTCTGGCTTGATGTAAAACAGTAGAGAAAATAATACCTTAACACAGAGATCTCTTTTCGACATTTAAAAGCTCAAGCAAGGGATTAATGGAATAAACTGATTTGTTGATCTTCACAGTAAAATTTGATCATTTCTGCTTGATACAGTTTATCAGTGAAGTACAAAAGTTCTCGTTATATGATAAAACATTTAGGAAAGCATTTCTGACCTTTTTTCTTCTTTTTTTTTTTTTTTTCCCTTAGTAGTCTTTCCTTTTTTTCCCCCTAGCATCAATTGTCTTGTTCAGATTGTCTTTTACCCCAGGCCACTCTTTGAAACCTTTTGTGGATAGGACAGCATTTGGGGACTTTCCTTGTAACTTGAAATGCAAATCTCCCAAGGATTTGGAGGCTACAGATATAGCTGGTGGTTTGAGTACAATACAGTAGGAAGCATTTTCTAAATTCTTTATCTCATGCTTAATCTGCATGTATTTAAAGCAGTTAGGAATTTTTGGTTCATAGCCATCTCCTTTTTATAGTCTAACATGAAGAGAACTTGCAGCGCTTTTTCTTCTTAATTCTGGGCGGGTTTTTCATTTCCATCAGTTTCCTGTTTTTCTTTTGGCATATTGGATCAGTTCAGACTGCAGGCAAGATTAGACTAATCAAGAAGTCAGATTCAGAGAGCCAAGTGTGAAGGAACCCTACTGTAGTTGGGATTTGGAAAGAGCTTCCTGAAAATGAGATCAGGAAGGTGATGATTAAAGGGATTGATACAGACATACAACATTCACTCTTGTCTAAGTGAAGTCTTCAAGTCTGTGAGGAAATGCTTAGCTAAAAGTTTTAATTTGTTTTGCAGCTTGGTGTAACCAACTTCTGTTGCCCCTATGCATAGTTCAGCAGATTTTTAATAAATAGAGTGGTATGCATTGAATTAATTATCTTTCTGATATAAAACTGACACTGATTTTTGCACTGATTTCAGAGCACAGCAGTAAAAGACAGGTATGTGTTTCTTTTGCATTGGAATAACTTTTTTCCTATTTTTTTTTTTCTTATTTCTTTTGATAGCCTTTATTTCCTTCATTTATGCTGATAGTTTTAATCTGCTGCATATTTTTCCACATCTGTGGGATTGATAATTTTTATACATTGTTGTCTCATTTCTGTTACTGACAGAAGATCTTTAACTGGAGCAGAACTGGTTGATCAGTATACAGCCTGGTTACTTACACTAATATCTGACTTTTCTTTCCTCCATTAGTAACATTAGTTTCAGAATGTCCTTGTTTTCCTCTAGGCGTCATGGACTCCCTCCCACCCCCCTGATCCAGTTGCATTAGAAAAGCACTGAAATACAGGCAGAAATATTTCCTGGACAACATGAAAAAACAACCATAAAACAAATATCTCCATTAACTTTTATTTAAAAGTCTCAGTTATATTGTGGTAAAGCATTGTAATTAATGCTAGGAGTTTTTCAGATTTGGGCACTCATAAATCCATGTCAGACCTTATTAACAGAATGAAAGCATTTGATTGCGCACATTGTGTGTGCATCCTAAGCTAAACTGTTTCTGTAATATGAAAAATTTTAATTTCACAACCTCTACTCCAATATTTGACAACTTCATTTTTCAGGAAAATGCTGTCTGTGGATACTCATCAGTTAGGCAGAGTTCCTGCTAAATTGCATCATGAGCTTATTAACTCCTATCTAATCATGCGGTCATGGCTGATTAATCACTTCTCCTGGTGCCTTGTTTTAATAAAATCTGTTTTCCATGCCACTGACCAGCAAACTGCTGTCTAGTTTTATGTGTGGGGTAGTCTTTGCTGAAGGGAGCAAAATACAGCCCTTCTCCAGTGATCCGAAGGGCCTTGTGTGAAGGAATCATCGCATGCAAGTGTCTTGCATGTAGAATTCTCCTTCTGTGTTTAAGGGATGGGGAAAATGTGTGTTTCCTCACAGAGCTAGAAAGGTTTCCCATGCTGCAGGGAAGGAATGGAGGCATTTTGGGACAGGAATGCAACTGTAGCTGGTGGATTTTTGAATATTCAAATCATCTATCTCCAGCTGTGGAACTCTGAATTCAGTAATTACTTTGTGTTAGTAAGCAGCAAGATAACACGTAGAGCTGGCAGCTTTATCATTTTCTCAGCATGGGGAGAGGGGGAAAGGAATTTCATCCTTCATGCAAATGGCAAAAGGTAACACTCCCTATTTCTTTTAATGTGTGCTGTATATTAATGAATAAGCCATGTTATCAAGGTACTTCCGTAAAAAAATATGAAGATTGGCAGTTAAATGCACTCTTGACAATTTAAGCTCTCTGATTTACACTACAGTAGCCTAGTTAATAACGCGTCTGAAAGCTAATAGCAGTTGTTGTAAATATGATGGGCTGAAAATGTTTTCAGGTTTGCTAGCAGAACCCCCACATGTAGGAAGAGTCAGAAATGAACCAGAGGTCTCTTAATATAACGAAGCAGAGCTCTCTTAATTTCCTAGCGCTGACCAGAAAGTTTTCTCTTTTGACAAGTCATAGATGCAGTAAGGCAAGAATTATTTTTTTAATCAAACTTTTGAGCAAAAAGTCTGAACTGTAGCTTCTTATTTCTATAGTTTATTTGAGTGTTCATTACTCACTGAAGTAACAAAATATTGCAGCAGTAATTTTCTTCAGAAATTCTTTGGATAAGTCTTCATCAGATAGTGGTGTGTCACGAAGACACACAGAGCTGTTATGTCCATTAGTGTTAGCTTGTACTTATTGCAAGGTCTGCCCTCCCAAACTTTGAATTTGCAGAACCTCAATGCTTCGTACTGCAAAGAAAGAGAGTGAGAGAAAGAAGAGAAAGCAGGACGAAGAAAGGAGAGAAAGAAGTGGAGCTCAAAGCATGCAGCATGGGCCTTTGTATCATGCAGATGGACTTATTGGCTACTAGTGGAAAGCTTTATGAAAAGTTGAGGTAGTTTAGAGGCTTACTCTACTTAAAATCCTGACTATTCTCAGCTATTTTAGAGATGCAACACCGCTAACAGGAGAACAGGAAATACAACAGGGGGAAAAAAATATGCAAAACTTTTGCAGGTAAAACAAATACTGTCATTTTCTCCTCAGTGCGCCTTATTTAGCATCAGAAGTGATTGTTAGCAGGCCATTTCAAGTAAGGCAGAAAAAGAATAAGACTTGGCTTTGATCAACTGCACTTTGATCAAATGTAAGTACTGGAAAAAATCAAGAAGTGCAGGCGCAGTATTTTTGCATTCTGCTTATCCTCAGGGAGAGGCAAGGACAGGAATAAAATCATTATCTATTTCAAATCACAGAATCGTGACAAGCAAATATTTCTAGCCTGGCACATGGGCTCTTCTTTTGAGTGTGCCATATTTGGAATGAGGATGTAGGGCGTAAAAGCAAACATTTTTATCATCCCAGACAAGTTTCTTATTTTGGAGGTAGATGGTAGGCCTTTTTCCAGCCTTACCATGACCGTTGGATCTCGAATGTGCTCAAAGTTTTCTTTCCAGGATGATGGTCAGTAAAAACTGAGTTGGGAGGAAAGAGAAATTAATTTATTTTTTCTCAGTTAAGTTTTCTGATCTAGGTTGCATACAGAGAAGGAGCTAAACCAAATAGACATGGAAGCACAGCTCTTGAAGCATCTCGACGG
>VYZW01055048.1:22215-92237 GCA_013401315.1 Balaeniceps rex
GAAGGGAAAAAAAAAAAAAGCAACCCGACAACCCATCGGAGGCGCCAGATTCTGCGCGAAAACGATAATAACGAAATAAAAATGTCATGCGAGTTAAACGCTGGACACGAGAGGGGGAATCCTGCGATTGGAGGAGCGCTGCGGCAAATGGGATTTCCGCAGGGGAAGCGCCGGGCGCGGAGCGCGGCGGGGCCGGGCGCTGCCGGTGCCTGGGTGTGCGTGGGTGTGCACGCGTGTGCGTGTGCGTGCGTGCGTGTGTGTGTGTATGTGTGTGCAGTGCGGGTGTGCGTGTGCGTGCGCCGCCCCTGGGCTGCCACTCACGAGCTCCTTATTTAGGTCAATTAGGGAGCAAATCCCGGCGCGGGGGGAGCGGCAGCGCGGCTCCGGCACACGGGCCGCAGTCGGGGGGGCTTGGCCGCTCCGCGTCCCGGCCCTCCCATTGGCTGCAGCGGGCTCAGCGGGCAGCCCATCCAGCCAATCCGCGCCGCGGCCATCGCAGTTATATTAATATCATTAATAATAATCAACTCCCCCCCACCACCACCCCCCCGCCGAGCACTTTCATGTCTGCGGCGGCGGCAATGGACGGAGGAGATGCGCCCTCCGCCGCTCGGAGAGCCCGCACCGGCCCCGCGATCCCGGCGGAGCGGTGAGGTCTTCCCCCGCCCGGAGCCCCCGGGTTGGGGCAGTTGAACCGGGGGAGGGGGGCGGAGGGACATCGGCCCCGTGAGCGGGTAGTGTCCACGGCCGCGGGCCGTCCCGCCGGTGAAGGGGAGGATGCCCGGCACAGGAGGGCGGGGGACCCTCGGCTACAGGGTCTCCCGAGGCCCGGTTGGTGACATTTAACCTTTTCCTTTATATATATATATATGGATATAGATATACATGCATATTTATATATATGCATATTATGTCTGTATAGTTTATTTAGAAAGACAGCCAGCCCGCTGACCGAAGTACAGGGCCGTCCACGACGCCCCGTCCCCCGCCGCCCCGGGTCGGACGCACGGCGAAGCGCTGCCCGCTCCAGCACCCAGCCCACGGCTCCTGGAGTCACCCCTCCGCAGCCCGGCTTTTTTATTATTATTCCTATAGTAATTCCACTTCATGGAAAGCCGTAAAGCCGCCCTCCACCTGACCCCTTTTCCCGAGCCTTCTGGATCCGCCCGCCTCGGGACAGGGACCCCCAGCAACCCCACAAAACTCCCCCTCGCTGCAAGGCGCCGGGGAAGGAGAGTTATCCTCCGCCTTTTTCCTCGGGACCAGGCGAGCCAGGTTTGTAGAGGGACGGGTCGATCCAGAGTGCACGTCGGAGGCCCGTGGAGGTTTGGGTGAGTACAGAGACGCCCATGGGATCTTCACCTGAAGGTCAGCTCTCTCCTCCTGCTCTGCTCTGCCTCCTCTGTCGGGATATCCCTGCTCGGTCCCCTTTACGGTACTTCTGGATAAGCACGGCTTTCCCAAGCCCCGCCTCCCCCTCCCGCTTTTGAACGGGGGCACCGGTTGCTGCCCCGCGGGAGTGGCCGGTGGGGCCGGGGCGCAGCCGGGTGCGGAGCCGGCCTCCCCGGCACGGAGCGGTCCGCTCCCCTTCCCGGGGTGGTGGTGGGGACATTTGAGGTCCTATTTAGGGAAGGGAAAAAAAAAAAAAAAGGAAGGAATAATTCCACTTCCAAAGACTCCAGAAAAAATCCGAACAGCCAGAGCTCTGAAACGGACTCTGGAAAAGCAGGAATGTACAGGGACACGTTCGGCTTTCTGTCCTCCCTGGGCAGAGACCGAGAGCGGTCTGGTGAACTGTGAACCGGGCGAAAGTGCATTCGTCACTTGTTGCACAAGAGTGGTATTAACGAACATTGCTTTTATGCTCTGCGCATCTTGGTGCGTGTTGCTGATCGGAAATGCGAGTTTCACCCATATGTCTTAAGCATCCATAAACCGTCAGCTCTGTTTGACTGGCAGAGTCAGAAAATATATTTGTGCTTTCCGGAATAAAGAGAAAAGTGGGGACCCTGGATGCTTCTATACATTTTATATGCAATGTGCAAACGATATGCATGTATCCCGTACCTATATTTTATAAAGTGTTCCTACAGTGTGGTCATGCAACTTACGTAATATTATTTGCTTTCCACTTAGAAATAGTATAATAAAATCACTAAGAGTAAATTTGTCTGTTTTTTTTTCCTTCCGTATTTCTTTAGCATAACGTATAACTGCTTGGTGTGCAATAATGCTGAAGTGTGCTTGTGAAAAGTCAGGTATACTCAGACATGTTCCTGAACCACAAAATCAGGATGAGTATAATTCTATACCTGCAAATACAACACTTGTATATACATGTCGGTGTGTGTGGGATATTTTTTTTAAGCTTGTAGTTATGTTTACATACCTTTTACATTGCTATAGTGACATGACTACTAACACTTTGCGCTTCATGCTCTTTGTGCTTATGATGATGATGAGGAGAAAAAGGGCGTGCGTTTACCGGATGTCTCCCTGCAGCCACCCAGCCGGGCTCCGTGTAGGGAGCAGAAAAAGCAGCCAGTGACGGTATTTTCGTAATTTAAAGTCAGAAACGTCCTGGGCCCCTGCCCTAACTCCTGTCGGCGTCACTTGCCAGGAGGTAACGAGGGGCGAGGGGGTCCCGTGTGCCGAGGGCATTGCCATCACCCCGGGCGAAACCCCCCGTTGGGCAAGGGCCGTGCCGGGGCGGCTGCCGGGCCGCCTGCGGCGGGGCTCAGGGCGCCGGCGGCGGCGAGGCAGGACCTCTCCTTCCCCCGCCGCCTTCTCTCCCACAGCCATCTCTTTGCTGCACAGTAAACCTTTATTTTTTTGGAGGCAGCTGAGGGGAGAGGCTTTCCCTGGGCAGCAAGCTCCTGCCTGCCTCCGGCGGCCCGGAGGGATTTCCCCGTGCTTTCGGGAGAGGTGGCTTTGAGACCAGATTTAGACTATGGGTGGCGGCCCCCTTGTTTTTTTCCACCCCTGGCTCTGTTTCTCTCCCGGGTACATGTTTTTCTCGGGGGTTTTGGTGATGCCGTGATGCCAGGTATCATTGGAGACCTGCAGGACGGGGGCAGCTCCGGGAGGTGCGTGACGGCTGCGGCCCGTGAGGTCTCTCCTGCTGGGCAGCGCAGGCTCCCAGTCCGTGCCGATCACTGGCGTGGGATGCCCGCTGGCCACATGGGGTGAGATGCCTGTGGGGTATCCCCCCCTTCCCCCGCCACCACCTCCGACGGCTCCTGAGCCTTTGGCAGGGTTTGCTCGACGTGGGTGCGCAGCACGACAGGCTGCTACACAGCGGGCAGGGAGGAGTGGGGGTTTGGGGCCGGGCTCTGGAGGGAATCAGCAGACGGAGGGCTACTTTTGAGGTCGAAAACGTATATGTGAGTGTGACAAGTGCCTCCAGCGAGCCCCGGTGATGCCGGGCCGGCCGCTCCCGCCGCTGCCCTGACGCCTCCCGCACGAAGTGGAGCGGGCCTGCCTGCAATGTGAATGCAATTACCCTGCTGGTGTTTGATGTCTCCCCTTGCTCTCCCCCCACCAGCACTGCCTCGATGCGTCGTAAAATAGAAATGAAATGAAAGACAGGCTTTAGTGCTCGCTACCTAACCTCTGCTCCTCTCTGCTTTTAAGGGCCCGCGGTGCGTTTGGAGCCCGGATCTTTGCAGGAGGCGTTTGTCCCCCAGCGCTGCGGGCAGAGGCGGCTTTCTGGGAAGGGGAATCATCTCCCCCTCCTGCATGCTGAACAGATCGCTCGGTTCCTCTCACCCTCCTAACAGATTAGTCGGCAGCGCTGCGGGTAAGGAAATTCTCGGCCAACATCTGCCTCTGGTTGATATATTGAGAGATACATATGTATGTATATACCTGTAAATAAAAACAGTATTTCAGCCAGGTTCGGTTTAGCTATAAAAATAAAACAAATAAAGACCGTATCCGCATCTTCGGTAAGCTCTCGAGAGCTACCAAGACGTAAAAGCAGATAAAACTATGCAAAACCAGCATTTTTCGGGTCCAACGCTCCTTTAGAGGAGCAGAGGTGGTGGCGGGATGGTTTGGATACCTACTTTAAAAAAAACCATAAAATAAAATATCAACCAGAAGATGGTTGCTCGACCTGTAAAGCTCTGTGTAACTTCTTCCTCTCCCTCCTCCTCCTGCTGGGGAGTGATGGGGGAAGGGGGTCCGCTCAGCTCCCGGGAGAGCCGCCCAAACGTCTCCGGCCGGGGCACCTCCCGTCTCTGCGCCGAGTTCGTCAGGTCTCTGCTGCGGCTCCGCCGCCCTCAGCGAGTCGCGGATGCGGAGCAGGACCCGGCGGAGGGGGGCCACGTCCCGCTGGGTCTTGCTGGGACAAGCGGAGGGGTGTCCCGGCCAGGTCACTGCCCCACCCCCCCCGCCTGGGTGAGGGTCCTGTGCGCATCTCACGGGCGTACCCCATTTTGTGTGGCCTTTCCAGCGGGGAACCCGCAAAGGACAAGGACAGCACGGCTGTGGGAACCTCTTTTTTCCTGCAGGTAGAAAACCCTAAAACCCTTCAAATGTGCGTTAAATAGCACTTAAGCGCAGCAACACTTTGTGGAACTCCTTTCTGAATTTGCAATAAATCTTAAGGGGTCCCCAAAGACGGGGAAACAGAGAAACTGATAATTATGGTTTGGAGGTTTTTTTTCAGTAAATTATCTCTATAAACCCAACCTTACTGAATTTTTCACCACCAGTGATACTGGCAAAGAACTTTTCTCCTTTCAAGGACGCTGCACAAACCGTGCTGATTCCCATGAATGTATTCATTATTCACAGATAGTCACTAAGTGCTTTGGATGGAAACTTCCAGACTGTAGCACGTCCTGACCGTCCGTGATGCCTATTTATTTCTTGTTTTAGATGCCATACAATTAGGAGCATGAATCGCATCGTTTAAGTGCTGTTTCCTTGCTAAGTGAGGGGTATTTTAACCCATGATAAATTATCAAACTGGAGAATATCCTTGGGTATGTAAATATATTAATGAAGAAAACACTTCAAGAGTGATTTTGGAGAATATCTATTCCCATGAGTTAAGATTGCAGACCCCTTTAGAAATATTTATTAATTGTCTGACTGGAGACGGGGAGAGAGGGAGAAAATGGATCATCAGCAAATTATGCAGTATCTTAGGAAAAGGTAGCCCCTACTGGAAAGAGCTAACAATTATAATACAGTCCTGTTTTAAAGTGACTTTTCCAGAAAGGTCCTTGGCCTTGATTTCCTTACACAGTTTTAACATGATTTTTTTTTTTTTTTTATGTACAGTGAGAGAATGCATGGTTTTATTGGTACTGGTTAGGGTCAGCCACAGGAGAATTATGGAGGTCATGTGAAATAGGTGCCAATAAAGCTTTTATTATTGTTATACAGACAAAAGAGCATTATGGAAAGAGATCCTTACCAGACCTAACCATGGATATTTCATTCTGCTAACAATCAAGTTGGAAAATACAGAGACACAGTAAAAAAAAGTGACTTTTCAGAGCTATTGAACATTAACCTGTTATCCATAAGACTTTTGGAATTATTTTCCCCCAGAAAATGAAGGTCTCCTGAAATGAAACACTGTACACAACTCTTGATTTTGTCTAAAACTAGAGATTTAGGGGAAAAATATTGCACTGTCACAACAGAATATAACTGTTTAAATTTTGAAATAACATTTAACATTTGATATTTGTGTTATGCAATATAAGAAAGTTAAACTATTTTTTAATTAACAAGGTAGGCTTTATCTCTGGTTTATATGTACCTACAGTTTGAATCTGAAGATTTTCTGCCAGAGTTTGAAGCTGAGGATTCTGAAGTAAAATGTCATTAAGATGCTGTTCTCCTTCCTTCATCCAATCTTGAATTACTTTAGTCGAGTATTAAACCATTGTCACGGACAATGTAATGAACTTCCCCATGTGTTGATTCATTGGATTCTTAAATCAAACTTCAAAAACAGTTGGAGCTTAGTGAATTGAGTAAAAACTCATACCTTCTTAAATCTGATCAACTCAGGAGTTTCAGATTAATTCCAGGACAGAGCCAAATTCAATCAAAGAAAGTATTAAGAACTTAAAAGTACAAAACATCCTTTGTATTTTTACAGTTGTGTAAAAGGAAAATTGATGCATAGATCAAAGTTAGCCCCCAAATAACATTAGAATTGGGGAAAAAATTATACTAACTCATTTGACTACACATAGTCAAATTATTCAAACTGTGTGTATTCTAAGGGAAAAATTTAAGAAAACTTGTGAGAATTACATGGAGCTTTATTATATATAAAAAAATCACCTATATTTGTGAGTTATAGTAATAAAGAAGCAAGTGACCTCTGCATAGATAGAAAACAGAAAGCATCTCCTTTCCACTGACTTGTAATTCATTTATCATAAAGGAGGACAACATATCAAGCTTTAAAACTGTCATTAGATCAAGGAAACTATTTTTCATTGTCATGTGAAAATTATACTTTTGCAAATCATATTTGAGTGAGGCATATAGATGTCCCCCCGCCAAACTTCTATCACCAATGATATATATACAGATGTAAAACCATGAATTTTTGAGTCAGTTCAGAAATAATCTTTGTAGAAATCAATGAGTAGTTAGAGTTTATGTGAGTCATTAAAATCTGGGGATGAACATAATTTTCAAATGGTTCTGTAATGTATTATAAATGGGTTTGTAATGCTCCAGCATATGTGGAGATATGTATCTGGAGATATATACAGTTACATACATACGAATATGTTTATTATGGTATACAAAAATTACATTTTCACATAGCATGAAAGTAGTGTTGAAATGCCTTTATAAAAGACTGGACCTAGTCAAAATTAATATTATAGTGAACTCAGATCCTAATGTAAATCCGTGGAAACCCCAAATGCATTCACTTTCTTGTTCTGAATTATTTTGTTATCAAGTCTGATTAGTCCTAGAAAACCCTGAAGCAGTAGGAAGGCTCGGTCAAGCACTGAGTGAACTTGGTGGTAAAGCTCTGTTTGCTTTCTCTCAGCAAGCAGCACTGAGATGTGCTATCTTCCCCGGGATCTCAGTGGGGCTCGGCAGGAAACCCAGTCGTATCAGCTCCTTCTCATAAGATTCCCCTTTGACTTCACAAACTCCTTGAGTTGTGTTAGGAAGGCGTGAGCCAGTTCCCACAGTAATTCCTCATGAAACCTGAACACCGCAGCCTACATTCTGCCCTTGTGAGGACATGAGAAGTCAACCTAGAAATTTACACAGGCCTCTGGCTATAAATAATAAAATCTACACCGCAGTTATGTGAAATTGGAGCAATAAGTGGACTTGCTGCAGGAAAATTTCCATATCACACTTTGTAAATCCATATCTTACCCAGAGACTACCCAAGCTAAAGTCTTGATTTAAATGGAGACAGAACTGGAGAGATGGGCAGGGAGAGCTAAAGGTGCACCCTCACTGTGCATCACAGGGGTATGTCCTACTGATTAGTTAGGAAGAGGTACCCATGCCTCTTTTATCTCCTTCTTTCATGCAAAATTCTCCTCCCACATCTACTGGGGAGATTAATCAAAAACTAAGTGGAGACCTCTATGTCTAACCTTTTCATCCTATGCTCCTCTTAAAGACAAAGCATATCTAGCCAACATTGTCCACACATTCAGGGGTAACTGTTATATAAATAAAGTCAGATGAATCACTTCCCTTGTCTCCTTCCAACTGTCTGGTCTTGGGGAGGCTTTCTTGCTACTTCATGACAATACATACCATGGTGCAGATGGGTAAAGGACAGCCCTGCAGAGAAAATGCAGTTAACTGAATTTTATAAGGGGAAAGCACTCAGTGGGAGATGGGACTGCTGTCTTCAGTGAGCGCGCTGTAATAGTGTGGCCTCTCCACTCCAGGTCACAGATGACTTGGTCTTCCCTTGTCCTGCTCAAATGTTTCGTATGACTTGGCTTTCTTGACTGAGTGTATATGGGCAAGCTAAAAAGGATCATGCCACAGACTTAGGCAAATGCCTGTCCATGGTCTTCACTCTAAACTTACTTTCTGGCAGATTTTGGCCTATCAGTCCCCTTCCAGACCATGACAGGGTGTTTATAGCATAATAAAATCCTTGGACTGCTCCTGGTAGGTATCAGACCACCCTGTTTCGGAGTGGGAGAGCATGTAGTCTGTGGAGCCAAGCTGTGCCATACCACTTGCTCTTAGGACTAGAGGATGAGGCCAGCTTCAGGCCAACCTGAAGCACTCAAAATCCTGTCATTCATCTGGCAAGGAACAGCAGTTTCTTCAGATAATAGGAAGAAAAGGTGCCCTGTCATCATGGTGTGCAGTTAACGTTAGTTTGTGTAGGTGATGTGTTTTGCAAAGGAGAGTACCTGTTGCCTATATGTCCTCCTCTCCCCAGCCAGCATCCTTGCAAGAGCCTGGCAAGCACCATCGCTTTAGCAGTATTTATAGTTGTATCTCTATCTGATGAGCCACTCTCTAAAAGTAGGCTAACTCAAAACATACCACATTGCTGCTTGGAAATGCAGATGTGAAGGGATATCTGGTTCCAATATACAGATCACCTTATGGTGTGGCAGGTTTCAGTTTCCACAATAGAGAGTGCGTTTGTGCTAGGAGTGATTTAAGCCATTTGGGACCTTCAAAAGCTGAAACCCTTCATGAACCTTATTGGAAATGACTACACTTGGTGAAAAAAAAAGGAAGAGAAACTAGAGGGGTGATCCAAGATCACACACATCTAAAGAGTGGAAAGGAAGCCTTTTCCAAAATGTTGCTCTTTCTCACAGAAAAAGCATAAGTTGAGTGTGAGACAAGTATCTCCATTCCTTTCTTGAGCTATGAAGTCCTGCTAATGCTGATGGAACTGACATCTTATTATGAAAAGCCACCAGGCTTAGTTCAAAACAGCCTGATTATTAAATATTAGCAGTATTGGCCATAATCTTTCCTATTGCATTTTCCTTTTTGTGTTTCTCCTTTTGCTGAGGGAGGCAATGAGGAGGACAACAAAACAGGGGTTTCCTTTCAGGTACACCTGGTGGATTTGAGCTCTGATATTTCTCTTTCCCTCACTGCATGGAAATCCCTTAGGAAGAGCAAAATATCAGCATAAAGATTGGCTGTGTAGATTGTAAAGAAGGGTTTTGCCCTTGGGTCCAAAAGCTGGAATGTTTTCTGCAGATCATAGACTCCATAAAACATATGTACTTAATAAATAAGCAAACAAGGCTTGTGCTTGAATGGGGCTGCCGTGCAGTGAAGGAGAACAACGTTTGGCAAGTTAGGGTCAGGGGGTTGACACTTTTATCCCGGAGCCACTTTTTTGCAAATATCTACGTTTCTTCTTCACACCAACTGTGCTGTTGAGGTGCACAAGAGGAACATTTCAGAAGCATATTCCAGGTGATCTGAAATCATGCTTCCTCACAGAGCTGACTGTCCCCATGCAGACAATGGAGGGAATATGTCTACCTTGTCAAAGAAGTAAACCAGATGAGCTAAGAAGGCTTTGCCTCATTCACATCTACTGTCTCACTGTCTGCACAGGTCAGCAGGCAAAACAACAGAGGGGAAGTAGCTGGAACCACGCCAGTGCTCCGGACTTTTGGCACCCCTCTGCAGCAGGAGCTCGGGGTCTTTTTGTATCCCTCTGCTCCAGAGCTGTCAGCAGGTAACACACTCTGTCGTATATCTCAGAGCTGCTGAAACACTGTGTGCTCTGCCTCCACCTTTTGCAGAGCTTGCCTGACCCTGCCTTGCTCCTTGCTTAGGGTGAGGTGGTTTCAATCCCCTCGGCAGCCCCAACGGGTCATCCAGGCTTGGTCAGGCCTAAGAAGCTGTCCTCTTACATTTAGCAAAAGAGAAACATGTCCACCATCTGCTTGCAATTGCTCTCTAAGATGCCGAGCATAGCCTTTGCTTTCGCATGTCTCTTGAATGTTTGACAATCAGGATATTCAGACTGAGCGAGATCTTATCAGTACTTTTTGGTTGTCAGACCAAAGGCCCGAACACCGCCAGGTCTCCACAGGGTTCAGCTGGGATGGAGGATGCGTGCGTTAAACAAGGTGGCTGTCCACATCAGCAAGCACATGTTTCCAGGACGTCATGATCCCCACTTGGGGCAAGAGCCAGCCAGAAGTCAGATGTCAAGTCTGATAGATTTATCTTGAATTCTTCTGTGCGGAGGGGCAAGAGGGGCACCTGCAGAGGGTGACCCATCTCCCCTCTCTGTGCACCCCTACTTGGCAGGGATGGACGCTACTGCAAGTGCTGCCAAAGGTCACTGTAGAAGACAACGACATTAAACCAAACACCTAACTTCTATCCGGTTGATGCTGGTTGAAATGAAACTTACCTTTATTTCTTTATTTTCTGACTGCTTCTAGCTTGTCTAGCTGGAATAATCCTTCCCCTTTCCTTCATTTGTGCCTTTTAGTGTGAAGAACAGCAGAAGCAGACTAAGGACCTGACTCATCACTCCATCTTTTGCTTATCCTTAAAAATGCATGTATATAGTCTCAAAACTATGCCATACAAAGGTCCATGGCAGCCATTCTCTTACATAAAATGGCAAGTTTTGTGTGATTGTGACCAAATTATTACATGGTACAGTGAAGTCAAAGTCAAGTTCAGCTGAGGACAAAAAACACAGTGTTTGCTTACGTTTGTTGCTATTTTAGTCCACAGGGATAAAAAACCAATTGATTCATCTGGAACTCTTAATTTTCAGCATAATTTTAATTGTTTTACTAAGCACAACAATTTTATTATTCTGAATTAACTGTGTTTGGTTATGTGTGTCTGAACCTCACATTCAATTCAGAAAAAAAAATATAAATGAAGTGACAATGAAATATTTCCTTGGACTTTGTGATGGTCAGTGAAGTCTTGTGGGCACCTCTGGGATCAACAGTAGATTAAAAAGAGACTTTGATTCTGAGCCAGAAACAGCAAGCATCTTTTTGTCTGATGTTGCTTTCTGTCCAGTGCCGATATTCCAAGTGTTCCTACATACAGGTTTTCCCTTTTGAGATATCTACTAAGGCAAATTTTAAAAAATCTGAAATCCACTCAGATTTGGCTCAAAAAACCCCCTACCTTAGCCTTACAAGGTACAATTCTCAGTGTGGATTATCCTTGAGAAACCTGAGTCTGGGGATTCTGAACTTCTTTCCATAAGGACAAAATCTACAGTTTGCATGAGGCATGGGAAGGATTACTCAGGATTTAAGCAGTACTTGCATCTTGCTGATCCTAAGTAACCCTCAGTGTTATTCAGAGAGCTTTGGGAGCCTTCTTGACACCTAATGAGAACCTATAGATTCTTTAGATTCAATTTAAATTCAGATTAATATTCCAGATTAGATTACTACTACCAATTTTGCAAACACTAATAAACCCTAAAGGTATTTTCTGTGCATAATCAGGATACGTAGACACAGACTATTTAAAACTCTACCATAATCAGCATGTTTAAGAAAAGAAGTATAAAAATCCTAAGGTTGTCTTTCAGAGTCTGAATCTGGGGAAATTATTAGTTGGTATGTGAGTTTATATGTCTTTCATTTAGCAAGAGTAGTTTGGATCTGGATGAGATCTGAGGAAAATAATCCAAAATCCGTGCCTTTCTCTGAGTTGGGAATTTTCTGAGTAAGTGTCTGGACCTGACCTATTTCAAGACAGTGATCTTTGACCTTAGGCCACACGGTCTTTGTTCTGGACTTGACTTAATTCTGTTCTGCAGTCTTATATGATGTTTCTCCCAGGTGCACATTTAGCCAGACTTCCTTGGTATGAAACCGTACACCTGTGAAGCAATACACGGGAAAATATTTTTGCTAGCAGGAATCAGCATTTTGCATCTTTTCCCTGTGTAAATAAAGTCAACAAAAAAAGTGTCTGATGACTCTGCACTTATTTTGAAAGAGATTAAAATATTTCTCTTTCTCCCCCCCCGCCCCCCTTTAGTTTCCTCTTCTTGTACTGGATCACTCTATCAGGGTGTTTTAATCTGCTTTCAAAATGTGTACCTGTATTTACTTGCTGGGAAGAAAATGCAAATATTAATGTAAGCGTAACATAAGTGAAAAAAAGATGACATAGAAGAACATCTTTGTTAACCCTCGCCCATAGATATGATGTGTAGATGTGTTTTAATTGCTTAAATACCAGGGCAGACAGCTACCGCACTGGGTGAATGAGGAACAAATCGGCCTTATCACAGTGCCACCTCGAGGCCAAATCCCTCCCCGGATCAAGCACAGACCTCTGCAAAGTGCTTTCAACCTGGACCGGTGGTTGCGTTTTTCTTATTTCCCTTACCAAAAGTTTAGTCAAAGTGAAACACGGGTGACGTCCGTGGTGCCAAACGGCTCCAAAACGCTCCCGGTACTTCAGAACCCATCGGGATGTTCACAGATGTTGCGAGACCATAGCGCATGTAACCGATCTTAAACAAAAATAATTGCTGTGGTCTAGATGGTTTAAGATTTTTCCTAGCAGTTCTGTATTGCACAATCCAAATGCATAATAAACTTAGATCTGTACTTTTGCCAAGTTGCAATTTATAAATAAAAGGGTTCAGAGCAAGCCAATTTTCCTATTTCGTTTTAATGGCTAATACTCTGAATACCTCAAGGCTAATTAAACTGTTCATTGTCCTGCTGCATTTAATTATTCAGATATTGATCTAACATCTTAACACACAAGACAAAACAGTGACATATTTTATATTTGGAAATGGAAAAAATAGGAAGCAGACCTGGTTTTAGAATGATTTAGCAGTTAATAACTGAACTCAAAGAACAGTGTTTCCAAGTGTTGATTTTTTCATGAGCCACACAGACTTTCTGTCTATTAAAAAAGAAGAAAAAAGAAAAATGAAAAAAAGACAAAAAGTAAAAAAAAAAACCCTACAGAATTTTGCTATAAAGCCTGCCTCAAATTTCGCATTTAGTTGAAAAATTCCTACAAGGGACATTGCCAAAACCATGTGTCCATACAAAGATGAAGACAAGTCATTTGGCTAGGAAAGTCAGAGGAATCCTGTGTTCAAGTGCTGACCCTACCTGAGACAACCTCTGACTTTGGACTAATAAATATTTAGCCTGCCTTGTTCCACCACTGCCTAAAAACTGAGTGTCATATGTTTCCTTCTTTTACTGTTGTCTTAATTTAGGTCATCATCTTTCTGATATGGGACTTGGTCTTACTGGGTGCTTAGTCTTGGGTCTAAAACAGAAACCCACCACAACACAGAACAAACCACTCCATATGGACAACCCAACAATAAGGTTCTTCTGAAAGAATGAGTTTTTGTTCATCCTTAGGTTTTTCTTTTTTTCCTCTTTTAATGCCTTGGAAACATCATCACATTCTTGGGACGTGACTTCTTTGGAAAAGCTATTTTCTCTCTCCCAACCAGAATCTGTGAGGCCTTTGGAGAATGAGAAACACAGATGTTTTGGGTCCACCAACATCACTTCCATTTTTATTACTACACAAAGCAGAAGAACAGAACCTGGGTTATTTGGAGTGGAAATCATCTATAATTTAGCCATTTGCAGCTAGCCTAGATACCCTAAACTGCACAGAAACATCCAAACCTAGCACACAGTCTGTCTCATCCACAGGACACTTTTATCAGATGCACTGTTCCCTAAAAGTGCCTATGACCCTCCACTGACTGTGAGGAGATCCCATGGTGACTGGCTGAGGTACACAGGTCCAGAACATAGTTAGGTTGCTTAAATGTAGCTACTTAGTGTCCTTTTGATATTCCCAAAGACATCCAAGATATTTGCATAGGACTTCAAATATGGCACAGGACCTCTCAGAGACCCAGGTGGTGCCAGAGCAGGACCTTTTAATGCTATATGGCTCAAATGACACTAGACACATTGCTTTGGCAACTGATTCCCACCTGCAAAGTCAATGAGACAAATGCCATCATTAATGTCTGTGTTATGTTCAGAGGACACACTGAAAAGTAAAGTGATTCATCAAATCATAGGCAACTATTCACTCTGGATTTGATTCTGCCTGCTGAATGTAAGCCCTGTGGCCAGAAGCTCCCTGGGGTGAGGGCTACATGCTCCTGCTACTGATCAAAAAAGCAAACAACCATCACAGAGCAATTCAGTTGCATTAGCCATCTATTTACAGTCCCTCTAGTGACGCTTAGAAGGTCACCTTGAACTTGGTTTGGGGAAAAAGTAAGAAAGATAATGAAATTACCATAAGACAATGAGCTGCACACGCAGGCTCCTATGCAAACCTCCCAGGTGCTCCTGACTCCTCTGAAGTGGAGACTTCACTGCAAGACTAATGTGGATTGCTGACCCTGCTCTGAGGACTTCTTCACAACAGTGCGGCACAGACCAGGGACTTTGATGAGAGAGGCAAAGCCAAAGCTGTTACAGTGAGGGAGCACAGGAGATGGCAGCAGGCTGTAGGAAGGGCTTCCTATGCCTTAATCTGTGCCAAGGTTGCGTTTCCATTCAAGACTGTGACCCTACAAGCTGTTAAGGTCTTATGGCTTGTCATTAGATAGTGCCGGGCTAATATTTTTCTCGGGAGGAAGTAAATTTAAATTTCTAAAAAGCAACATGTATTTCAGTACAATGGCTCAACAGGGGGGTGACTTAAAGCCTGGCATTTGGGAGATATCCGCTTTATGCAAAATGCAGTGTGCTTTGCTTTGTATCAGGAGCAAACATGGCTTTCCCCTTAACTGGATCTAGCACAAGTTATAGGTAGAATATCTATATATACAGGAAAGACACAAAATAGCATATGGCATATGGTCATTATTGCAGAATTCACTGGCTGGTAACTCGGTATGCTGCGTCTCCAATTTACAGTAACTGACACCAGATAATACAGTTGGGATTAATCCAGGCCTTATGAAGTGTTCCAAAAACTCAAAGCTAATTACTACGCTTGAGATTCCCAGATTGGCATATGGTGTTAAAAACTGTTCTGCAATTTATGAGAAAACATAAATTCTGCAAGAACTGTATTTTGCCAGAAAGCTAGCTTCCCCCTCAGATTATTTACTGCTAATTGCAGGGAAGTGTTTTACATATGCCAGTGCATTTCTTTTTGAATCTACTAGTCCAGTTCCTGGTGCCCTTTCAAAAACTACCTTATTAAAACCATCAGAAGAAAATCTGGTTCCCAGTCTGGCCAAGAGAGTAGAATCGACTGTCATAAACTATAGCAGATCACTTTGCATTCACATTAAAATCAAGCTTATTAGCATTAAAGCTTGTACATAGTGGGAAATTCCACTTTAAAGTCCTTCATGTATCTGTTGAATAAAAAAACAGCCATATTTCCCTTCAACTTCTCTTTTCCTTAGGGCACTTGGTGCACCTTTATAAAGGCCGTACTCAGGGTGGGGTGTCAGGAGGATGAGCAGAAGTGCTGCAGCCAGGCTGAAGTTGGAGAGTGAGATCAGCTGAGAGGCATCCGGACTGGGATTTCACCTTATCAGAAATTGTTTTATCACAGTGAAATTATTCTAGAATTAAGTTGCTTGTTAAGCCCTTTCTCTATGCACCTCCGCTGTTTAGATTTTGGAATTGGAGCTGGAGCAATCTGGTGTTACACAACTTTGGGTGAGCACATTTTTTTTCGTAATATAGTATTTTACTGCAGCTGTCCTTACTTCTGCCATCTAAACAGCACCATCTTCAGGCACATTTTAAAACCTATCAATTACCTAGCGGCGACCTAGCCGTTCCTCACATTGAGAATGCTCTTTTTCTGGTGTTGTAATTGCAGTTCTTCTCCACCTGGCTTTTCCCTGGGCACTGTTTTTAAGTCTTGACACTTGTCACTATTAGGCTATCAACTCAAAATGCGACAACCAACCTCCTCCCAGTTGCACCCTTTGTGTCTGTATGATCGAATCTTTCCTCAGATGGACTCTTAAATTTGCTTTAAACAGTTTCACCACTATACCTGTTTCATACTGTTTATTTCAATTATTTCTCCTTAGTTTTTTTAATCTCCTCGGTAGAAAGACCTACTTTGCCTTCATTAGTAGGTTCAAACAGTGTATTTCAAGTCCCTGTTTTTTAACCTTGAAAGAGACAAAGAGATTTCTAGATCAATTATATTTCATTATCTGCTTGACTTGAATGTATGTTTTTAATACAAGCAAAATCTAGTTAAGACAAAAGAAATATATGAGTTATTAGTCTCTAGCAGTTGTCTTTGTTTCATATGTAAACCAAACAAATCTGGGCTTGGTGAGTGTTAAAATCACAAGAAAAGGCAACGAGAAATACTCCGTACACTTTATAATGTCATGGTAACCACCTACTGTTATTTTCCCTAACGAAATGTCATTTGCATTGTTTATTCCTCAATTTTTTTTTTCTATAGTCCATAGGCAAATCGACAGCAAAGACTTGCACAGCAGATCTGCGTTCAGTTACTATGCAGTTTTCTGGAGCTATTGGGAGGTGGAGACAGGCAGAGCCCCATCTTTTATATCGCCCACCGCCCACCCATGGTCTCTGTGCAAGGCGGGTTGTAAAGCGACTTTAAGTTCTTTACGGGGATGTTCAGCCTCTAAGAAACACAATTAACTCCTTCTGCCCTTTGTTTGCCAGCTAATAAATGGAGAAAAGACGCAGTTCCTCTTTCCTGTCTTCTCTTACAAAGCAAAGGATGATGCCTAACTTTAGGGACGGTGTCCACATCCAGCGCTGCCTCCTCCACCAAATTTCCCCCGAAATCCATGGGATCCCTTCAACTGTGGGGACTGCATCTTGCAACACTGGTGGGAAAGCACACGTTCTTCTGCCTTTGCATCATTAGATAGACCAACAACGTGGTGATACTGCAGGTTTTCGTTAGTCTTTGTTTGGGAAAGAAAAAATTTTCAGTACTAAAACTGCCAGATTTGCCAATTTTCAGCACATACAGTTTTACAGCAAGAAGATAAATTCATCGAAGTGTTCTCATCAAAATTATGGTTGACCTCTGCATGGCGTCTATCCGCAATACTGCAGTAGACAGCAAGTTACAGGTTTCAGCGTGCATTTTAACGCATGCACTTGTTGGACACAGCCAGAGTGAAACGATCACCAAATAAAAGAGAGAGCAAATGCTGTCGGGGCAGGCCTGTCCTGGGGTCCGGCGTCCGAGGGGGACGGGAGGTTCTGGACGGGGCCCCCCAGGTCGTGTTAGCGGGGCGGGGCGAGGGGGGGGGTCGGGGGGAAATCCAGACGTGTAGGTCTTCAGACATTGCATTTCTCTCCAGGAAAAGGGGTTATTCCTCACCCCTGTTTTGCCTCCTCCTGCCCTCAGAGCCGCCCTCGGGGGGACGCGAGCCGGGACGGGGCGCATGGAGCCCGGGCGGCGGGCGCTGCTTTTCCCCCGAATGTAGGGGTGATGTAGGGAAGCGTCTCGGCCCCGGGGAGCCCCGGGCCGTGGGGAGGGCCGAGGTCGGGCCAGCCGCCCCCGAGAAGGCGGCGAAGGGCCGGGCCGGGCGGTACCGCGGTGCCTCGGCCCCTGGGTGCGAGGTTGCGGGGAAAGGGGTGCGCATAGGGATGAATCCTGGCGTCAAAGCGGGGCAGCAAGACGGTCCCCCGCCCCGGATAGGAACTGGGCTGTTCATAATGAAGGGGCTTTTTGATGTCTTGCAGTCAACGACAAAAATCTTCCAGCTCCCCCGCCCCAAACTTTCCTGTGCCCTACTTCTGGGGGAGAGATCGCCTTTGTGGGTTAATTTAAGGAGACGGACGAGGCTGCGGTACCGGCCGGAGGGGAGGGGAAGGGTGGGAAAGTACCGAGGCACGCAAGAGGGGCCGGCCGGGGGCAGAGGGGCAGCGCAGAGCCCCCCGCGACCCCAACCCGTCCGCAGGCTGACGCTCAGGGAAGGGGAAAGCCACCCGTGTCTGTGTCCGCCCCGTCGATCAGGCCCGGCTCGCACGGGAGCCGCAGATCCCGCGGCTCTTGCAATACCATCTCCAGGCCCGGGGCCAGCCCGGGGTCAGAGCCGGGGGGGCCCCACGGCTGCTTCTCCAGGTGCCGTGTCCTTCCCCTCCGAACGGAGCTGCCGTCGGGTGGGAGTGCAGGAGCGATCCCAAAGCCCACCCCGACAGCCCGGCCCCATAGCCGGCCCCGAAGCGCCTGCTGCTCCTCTCGCCCCTCCAGCGGCACCGGGGATCCGGGCTACTGCGCCCATTTCCACTCCTGAGAATAATCAGGGACAGAGGAAAGGATTTTATTTTGTTTTATTTTATTTTGTTTTATTTTATTTTGTTTCGTTATGTTATGTTATGTTATGTTATGTTATATTTTGAGGGAAACCCTCAAGTTAATTCGTTTTGTCAGACCCTCTCGGCCCTGGAGCCCCGGGTTTCACGGCCTCCCTTAGGAAGAAGTAATTAGGTGATTGCACCCCTCCCGACGCCTTTGGGGTCCCCACCGCTCTCCCAGCGCGGAGCAGCGACCCGGGCAGTCCCGTTGGCGGAGCGGGACCAGCGCAGCCCGGCGCAGCCAGGGTCTTCAGTGGAGAGGCAGGGGGGGCTGGGAGACAGGGGAGTAGATTTCTGCCCCGCAAAATCAGCTCCTTTGCCCAGCTGGGAGGTGAATTTGTTCAGTGCCCAGTGCCCCCCGACCGGCTGGGCCGCCCCTCCGCGGCACCCCCGCCCCCGCACCCCCGGGGTGCGATACCCCAGCCGCGGCTTCTGGGTGAAGAGTAACCGAGTCCCCACCAGCCGGGTGTTGTTTATTCGATCGCTTCGCCTCGTCCCCGAATAAAATGATGACAATCCCGTGAATTTTGGAGGCGTGCGCAGAGCAGAGCACGATGCAGGGCGAGGGGATCCTCACAGAGCCCTCCCGAAGGAGGATCTTCCCAATAATTTTAGTTCAGGAATCTGTTTCTTCCCTCCTTCTGCTTTATCCCAAAGCAGGGAGATTTTTTGGTCTTTTTGTTCGCCTTTTTTTTTTTTTAAATTCATTTTTAGAGTCGTTGCTGTCTTTATTGGCCGTTTGGAAAATGGAAAAAGAAAAAGAGAATATTTCCAGAGTATATGGTTTCCTTCAAATAATGATCTTATACTATTTTTTTGGCTAGCACTCCCCGGGACTGGACCAAACAGAGTCTGGTCTTAAATTAATACACAAAATACAGGTGACTATCCAAGATGAAAGATGCATGCCCAGCTACTCAGGTATCACGTAGGAAGACCCTGAGTCGTGCAGTTCCCTAATCTTTTCCAGGTTTGACTTTACGAAGCAAAGGTCTTTTAAAATAAGTTTTGATGCTTCTCTAGTGTGCACATCCTCAGTCATTTCCTTGCTCTGGAGCCTTGCTGAGATCTGTCCCATAGGAAACTTCTACCTTCATTTTTTTGTGAAAATCAATAGCAGAACAAGTATTTTTCTCTGGGAAAAATCCCACGGAGATATGCCCTGCTCCCTGCGACCCGTGATTACAGCGTCTGAGCACGGACACAAAACTCCCCATGAAACGCCAATGACAGCTGACTTTCTGCATACAGTTTGCAGCAGATTTTCTCTTCTCACTTCTGCACCCACACCTTCATCCTCTTTTCCTCACCACCGGGGCTCTGCAGAGCCCTTCTCCAGCCAAACCTGTTTGTTACTACCCCATGTTTTGTTTTTATGCTGATTTACCCCGTGCTCACTGCCTTTCACATCACCCCTTGGGGGTTTTGTTTTCTTCTTATCCAGAAAATGCTGGCAGTTGTTTCTAAACTCTGTTCTGTCCCATAATATTGTCACATCGACAGTATTTTTAAAAAGGCAGATTTAAATAAAATGTATAAAGAATAACCAGAATACAACGTACACCAGATCCTTCCATTCTTGAAGGTGAGTTCTGTCTTTTGCCCTTCTTGGAGAGCCTTCCGGAGTCTGTAAGGTATTATTCTGAGTTGTTATTTAAGTTATCAGGGGTGTCAGAAGTTGTATCAGTATATTGCTAACAGAATTTCCTGCCCCATAGAAAAAAAGCACCTAACTATAACTTCTGTAGCAACAGAGATGCTAGCCTGACTCTTCTGTGCCAAATCTAGCATATCGCTATTGCCAAAGATTAACATTGTCTGTGCTTGCACAACGTTGTGAGATGCAAACCAAAGGTCACTTTTCGGGTGGGCTGTAACCGGCGGCTGTCTCCTGGCAATGTGATATATTGTTAATGGACTTTGGTATTAGGGAGATACAAATCTGTTCATACTCTGAACGTCTCTGAGGTTTTGCATTTTGGAGCTTTTCCAGTTCTGTAAGATATTTAAGCCCCAATTTTATGACTTTCTGAAATCAATTTTGGTTGCTTGGGAACTCATTAATATCAGCGTGAAATCTTACCTACAAAGTTCATCAGAGTGAGGAAATGCTGGAATTAACTTTGCAAATTTGCTCTTTATGATCATGTTTTTGGAAAGTCAGACCTACAAGCAATTAGTGTTAAGAACACATGAAAAAATTAGAGAAGACTGAACTCATTGCCCAGACTTCAGTACTCCAAAACACAAACCACATGTTTTCAGGGTCTAGGATTGAACATCAAGCTGAGTTAATTCAGATCTGATCCTATATGTAATTATAGATAACATACAGGACCGATTCCATGCCCCACTAGTAGAACTGCGTGTTTGTGGTATCTGCATCTTTTTGATGAGGAAGAGAAAATTAAGCTTAATGCAAAAACATTTGTATCACTCATCTGGGTGAAAATGTCTATATGATGTGTGTGGCAACATTATTTCTGGCTAAGAAAGAAACTCTCTTTCCTTTAAGAGACTTTTCTCTTTCCTTTAAGAGATTTGATATGCAGATGCTTTAAGATGGGACTCTTGCTCTTGAACAGCCCAAGTGCATCTCTCCTACCTGGGCCATATCACATGAGTCTTTACTTGCCTGGGGGCTACAGAATAATCCAAATTCCCAATACAGAGAAAACAAGGTGTCTTGAGCTGTGGTGTAATCACACTCACTGAGTCACTCTGGGGAATAGCTGCCCCAGATTTTCTGATTTTTGTAGGAATTCCAGATTTTCATAGGAACCACTTTTCACAGGAATCACATCCTTTTGCACTGCAACTCGTTTCCAGAACACTGGTTCCCTCCCTGCTCATCTTTCCAAGGTACGTGCCTCGCAGCTCCCAGCCTAATGGCATTTTGGCATGCTGCTTGCAGAGTTGGGAAGCTTGGCTGCCCTCATACTGATCAACAGGAAAGAGTCTACGGGATAAAGGAAATCTGGAAAACATGAGGGGTGAAGGATGTGGCTTTGTTTAAACTGGAAAAGAAAAAAGAGTAGGGGGACAACAGTTTTCTATGTGTAAAATACTGCTACAAATTTGTCAGTGATCACTTGTGACCAACTGAAGAAGAATGAGAAATCACTTAAATACGCAGCAAAGAAAACCAGGATAAATATTAGAAACCCAGTCTGTCTCTTGGCAATGTCCGAGAAAAAGGTTTGATAGAAATCTCAGGACTTGTGCTACAGAAATGCAGGTTAGAAGAAAAATCCATAAGATATTATCTAAAATGATTTACTTAACTTCCATGCAGGGGGTGGGATGATTTCTTGAATTCTCTTTCAGTGCTTCATTGCCGCAAAGCTATCATCCCCGCAGGCAAGGCAACTATTCAGCTGGCTGACAGCTGATGCAGGATGGAGATTAAATTCAGCTGAAGGCTGACTGTGGTGGTAGAAATATGTTGGTTCATCTGGAATTCAGGCTCTTAATTCACACCCAAATCACCGGCAGAGCCGCTGCTGACTTCAGTAGCTCAGCACCAGGTCCTTAGCTGGCAGTCGCTACTGTGTCCATTTTGTTATGTTTTGAAGAAGTATTGCAAGATTGGCCTCTTATCAAATCCATTCCAGCTTTATGAAATATGATGGCTATTTCAGCATGAGCTGTATGACAGTCAGAGATCACAGGGGTGCAGGAAGGTGGCTAGGCTATTAAGTTCACCTCTATGTTACCAAATGGAATTATTAACCTTTTCATTCTCGCCTTCATTGTTTTATTTGAATAATCTTAATCCAGATTTTGGATACTAAAGTTATGGCCTGAGAAATGGCCTCAGTAGTACAGAAGGGATACAAAGTTGACCTGCTTATGGGAAGAAGACCTGCATTTTTATTTCAATCATCAAGAAGATTACTTGGAGAAGAACTCAAAGTAGGAAGCACTGTACTGTCTTTCTAAATTTTGGTCACAGAGGACAGTTATTGCACATAGAAATTAAAACGATGTGATGGATAACATAGGGGCAAAAGATGTTTTAGGCAAAGGTTAATGGAGTTAAGAAAGTTCCTCATGAACAAATTCCTTGAAGCTGTTCTTCAGTTATTAACCTGCCTGCTGATTCCTGGTGATTTTCAGAAAAGTAGGAAGATCTAGAAAATCCTGATTCAGAGGGGAAAGAAAAGCCCCTGCTGCCTGGCAGGGAACTCTCACTGACACCCATTTTATGCATGTATGCACTTCAGGATCCAGCTGGAACAACTGAGGAGTGATGGTCGTCGGCTGGTCCTGTTGCTGGGACTCTGTAACTGCCAAACCCTTTCATGACAACGGGGAGAAATCAGCTTTATGGTTTGGCTGAATTGATTTGTTTTATTTTGCACTGGAACAGATGAGGAGTGCTCATACAAGGAATTATGGCATCTCTGATGGGGCATGGCAATAAACAGGAGGAGCTTTTTGATTTTGTAGTTGGCTGCAAAGTTGAGAGGGAGTATGTACATGAAGCAGAAGGTGGTGGAATGGGTGGACAGTGAGATGGAGAGAGGAAAAGGAAATTAGGAGGGCGGATGCAGCAGGGAGAGGAGGATGAAACAGTGGCAGGTTGGAGAGCAGGAACCAAATAGGTTTGGGGTCACTGTGGAAAATCACTACTAAAGTAGCTTGTGGTGAGAAGAAAGCATCTGAGGAGAATAAAGTGAGGGACGTAAGGATCTAAGGGAGGAAACAGGCAGAGACATGGTCCTGGCATGGCTGGAATTGGCACAGCACCGCTGGGCTTTCCTGCAAACTTTGCTCCTGGAATGAAAGCCCATGTCTGCATGTGGATGTTGGACAATCCACAGCTAAGGCTTGAGGGTGGAGGGTGGGAAAGGAGGATGGCTTAATGGGGACGAGCAGGAAGGAGATGAGGGCTGAAGTTAACAAATTACTCAGTTGTGAAGGGCAGGGGAGCTCTGGGGACAGAGGGAGCAGTGCCTGCGACACTTGTTGCCCAGCTCGGCTCTCACCATGCATCCTCTCACCCTTTCCGTACACCGCTTTGGGCCAAAGAGCCTCAGTGCCGTCTCCTACCACCTTCACAACCTGTCTGGTCCACGGAGGAGCGATGCCGCCCTTGGCTGCTGCCACTCTCAGTGGGAGGGGAGCGGAGCCAGCACTATTTATTAAGCGGCCCTGTGAATAACGCAGCAGGGGGAACCATCCCTGCCCTAGGGCATCTCCAGGAAGGTGCAGTTCAGGTGTGTAATGCACTGAGTATCCAGTAGACAGTCACATCTCAAAATGGGGCAGGAGAAGCTGAACTAAAAGCCGGCTGTCTGCGGGGATTAACCCACCAGGGCTCCTCTCCCAGCTGAACACCAGACCTGCAGCCATGGCAGAGGGAAGGTGGAGGCTGCTACCACAAGTTTCCTCCGTGCTTTTCATTTTTGTCTGGGAACTTTCCCCTCATTACCCTCCTGACAGGATGGGTGCAGACAGCATTAGGGACGCTGGGCTACACACCGGTCCCAGAGGAATGTCCTCGTCCTCCTTCTCTTCCTCCTCCTCCTCCTCTGCGGCAGCACCTCGGCACAGGGGGAGGCACATCAGCACTTCCAGCCAAACACCTTTCCTTGCAGGATTTCTTTTTTTCCAGCTGAAGGCGGCTGCAGGAGGGCAGGGAGCCTCCACCCCACCCTCACCCCAGCTCCCCGCAGCCACACAAGTGAGTCTGGCTGATGCCTTTTCCCAGGGCTAAAGGGGATTGGTGATTAAAGGGGCCTTCTGACCAGCTTTCGCCTAAAAGGAGCTTACAAAATCCGTTTGTTTAACCTTTTCGCAGCAGCTTGACCCTGTCATGAAGAACAAATCATTCTGAAACAATGTCGAGGTGTGGGACTGGTGGAGTGGCTCCCAGCCTCTTCCTCCTCTGCCGTTGGACACCCAGGGATGGGTCCAGCCTTGAGAAGGAACAAGGACCCTTTTCTGTATTCTGCCAGTCCCACAGCTTTGTGCAGCAGCTGTGAGTTTTAACCCAGGTCCTCCCAGGAAAGGAGGACCAGGTGTGGGTGGCTGTGCTGGTGCACTGGTGTGACACATTGCCAGGGCAGCCCGCGATCCACCTCCCTGCTTAAAGTGAGGGCTCTCGCCTCCAGTATTTCCCAAATATTAGATGCACTTACGGGGTTTTAAATTTTTTTTCTGATGCTAAAGTCTTCAGCCAACTTTTGGGTTTATATTGCCTATTTTACGCCTTTTGTGGACTGCTTAGCAGTGAAACCAGAGGACAAATAGACTCACTAGTGAAGTTTAGAAGTAAATGTTTAAATTTTGTTACATTTGTTGTTTTATGGATAGGAAAGGAACTGTTCAGTTAGAAATAACCATCAGACGCTTATCGAGGTACTCAGATTGTAAATGATAGTTCTCTTTTCCCTTAATCCAAATGATCAAAGCAAAAATGCATAAAGAATTGGACTAAAGTTATTGTATTCCAATGTTTTCATGAAGTGATTTTCTACATGAACAGGAAAATGAATCTTAATTTCTTACCACAAAAATATCCTCAGGCGATGGTAGTACAATTAAGACTTTTTCTTTAAATAGTATGCAAGCTAATGCAGTACATATGGTGCCATTAGCAACTTCAAACCAGTATTTGGATATTTATTTAATTTAAAACAGTGTGTGCTAATACAAAACTTAGCAGTAATAATAAATGTAAACTTGGGTAAGAAAGTAAACAATGCCATCTCTGTTGAGTGCGTAAGCCGTTAGTCAAAATCAACAGAGTCAGATTTTGATAGCAAGTATAAGCACTACATATTTTCTTTTATAATAGCTATTTTTTTAATCTTGTTTTGTTTGGCTTCTTTTTTTTAAATAATTCTTGTAAAGAATAGTCATATTTCTACTGTATTTTATTGTGCTCACTGATTGTCCTTATGACGAACTTCTCCTTTGTTTGTGAATGCTGAAAATATGCAGAACAAACTCTGTTCAAAACAAGGAAATAGAAGAGCTCACGTCGCTGTTACAACCACGTGTGTAAATTTAAACACCATACTCATATCTTTGCTTTTTTCACGCTGTGCTGCCTAAAGACATTCACTGCAGAACAGCGATGGAAACAGCCTGGTGAGCTGAAGGTGGCACAGTCAATTTAAATGCCCCATGGAAAACCAGCTGTGTTAGTAGCCAGGTGCTTAACTATCCTTTCTGTAAAGCAGGCTAGGTTATTTAAACACTGTTTTAATCCAGACACTTTTAAAGTTTGTGGGAGGCTACTGAAATTCAGATTGTTCATGTGTCAAGGATAACTTGGCACAGGCCATTCCCACCAGCCCTTGCAAGGGAAAACATTAGTTCTTCATCTCAATTAATTTTAGATAATGGTGTCCGCTGGCAGCAAAAATAACAGGAGCAACACTGACATTAGGCTAGTAAATAAATAATCCAAATACAAGCACTTAGGGAGAAATCAACAGGATGAAAGTATTTTACAGGCTTCCTTATTATAAGGGAGGTTCCTTATTTTCCTTGCCACTGTTCACAGCAGCCCCTGCCAGCCCTGGAAACCCCCATGGGAGTTCGGGTTCCCTGCTGCCTCTCAGAACCTGGCCCTTGCTGCAGCTGCCAGGGCTTCCTCCACTGCGTAGATGGCGAAGAGAGCTGAGATGCCAAGGAGCAAGGTGGGTACATGGCTTCGTAAAACACTAATCCTTGACATTCGTGAGAAATGAGTCGCTGGCAGGCAAGGGGCCGTGCCTCCCTCGGTGAGGAGCCTCAGCCGTGAATCCTGCCAAGGAGCACGGTGCCCAAGCTAGCCCTGGCTCAGGGAGCAAGAATGAGAAGTTAACAAATCATGATGCAAACAGGAAACATTTACTCAGTCAAGGAGAAAACCTGCATCAAGTCACCCCAGGGGTTAAAAGGGAAGAGGTTTTGTGGGGTGCGGGAGAGGACCATAAGGCTTGCCGGCAAGTACATCCTTCTTGCTGGAGCTGTTCCACTTTGTATAAATAATTAAATCATCTTTGGAGCAAGGACTTGACCTTGCATCTCTCACATCCCAGGTGAGCACCCGAACAACTGGGCAATAGAATCAATCTCTTGCTTTTCTCTCCCTGGCCCAATGAATATTTAATCGCCTATACAAAGTGAAGCAGCTCCAATGGGAGCGAGTGAAAGCCAGGCACCTTGCAAAAGCTCTGTAGCTCAATGGTCCATCTATTTTTCCACCAGCGTTTGAGTCCCCATGGACGAAAGCCCTTGGCATGTGACAGAGGGGGTTGTGCTGGCTGGATGCTGCTCTTTAGCGGACTCCTGAGATGGAGGGAGGCAGCTCCTGTCTTCTCACCTTTCCCATCTCTAACAGGTAGTCACCTACACATTTTCTTTTACAGTTGATGATGTTGATGTCCACCCTTCATATATTTGCCTAATGATTAGAAATAGTCACCTAGGAAGGAGAAGACCCAGGCAGAACCTGCATCTCCCAGGAGACGGCAGCTGCCAGGGCACACACTGCTGCTTCCGCTCAAGTTGGTGAGGAAGTCAAACAGATGAAGTTGGGTGGGTGGGAAAGCCCACGCACCCACTGATGGGAGCTTATGTCTTGGCAAGGTCTTGTCTCCCACATGGTTCCTGCTTCCACATCCAGTTCCTTACTTTATCCTCTGACTGATGCAAAACACAGTCCAACACATTACAGCAGTAAAAAGCATGAGGAAGAGCTGCAGGGAATAAGAATGCAATGAATAAGGTCATTCTGCCCAAGGCATATTTTGGTTTTTTATAATTCCACAGGAAACTAGGCCATCCAGTAAGGGGTTTTTTTAGCTAATGCAGATTTTTAAAAGAAAGCACAACTGAGGGTTTTTTAAAAAATGTGCTGAGCCAGAAAAGATACTACTCAGGTATTTCTGTAGCCTATCAAGGTCAAAGTGGAATGAGAAGTGCCCTCTAGGAAGAATCCCTCCTAGTCTCACATGGTCCTGAACTGTCTCAACAAACATTTTCTTAGCATTTTTTTGCTTCTAACAGGCACAAGGACTTAAAGAACTACTGTTATTTGCAACTGCACTAGAAATCCAATAATGGGATTGCATAGGAGAAAACGAGGAAGATATTTAACCTGTTTAACACAGGTAATTGGCCATAAATCCTCCATTCTGCCAGCATGTTGCTGCATTTTGCCCAACAGACTTTCTTCTGGGAAATTTGGGTATCTATCGTCACCTCAAAATAAGACACTAGAAACCCATCTCTGTTGTTTACACTGTCTTGCCCAATTGTAAAATTAACTCCTACCTGCTGCAGAATGAAGATTAAGTCTGGAGAGTCAATGACAAGAAAGAGCTACCGCAAGAGGAATATTACCTCTTCGGTCAGCCGTCTTAGCAGATGGAGGTGAAAGTGCATAAACAGGCAGTCCTTCTGACTTCAGCAAAGGACAATTTGTTGAGCGCAGTCTTGCATTGCTTGCAATGAATTAATTTATCACTTGTTTTTACCATTTTGGGCCAAACTGGCTGAGCCATTGTTTTTATTCTTTTTTTCTGCAGCGAGACTCAGTCCTGTCTACCACAGCTTGTCGGTAGAGAGGATAGCAAGAAAGTGATGAGTCAAGAAGAATCAAATCAAGAGGGTCATTTCACAGACACACCAAAATGGCTGGCAGCATTTTCTGATCGTTTCCCCTTTTCTAGCTGCAGAATGAGTTACCTTGGCTGAGTGTGTTTAAACTAACCTTGAAGAAGGGCTGTGAAAGGGCCTGGAAATGCAAATGGTATTGCAACTACCCCTGGGGATGGGAGACATAGGGCTAAAGCATCACTTCAGCCACAACCTCTTGTCACGGCCCCGCAGCACCGCACGATGTACGTACTAGCCATCAGGAGACCTGCCCGGCTGGCAAAGGATGCAGCTTTTCCCTGTCATCCCTGCTTCACATTGCACAGGGTTCCTCAGCCATGCTCAGGGCATGGATCTGGCAGGCTGTAGCCGTGAAAACCATATTGATTTTATGCATTCACCTGTGTGCTGTTTGTGTACTAAATTAGCAAGAAGGCTTTCTGAACTTGGCTAGCTTCAGTCACCTTGTCATCTCTGTTTCTGAACACCTGGTTGTGGTCTGAAAAGGATTCCCCATCCTTCCATCACACTGACCTATTGTTTGGGAGGAGTTCCCAGAGTGAGCCTTCCTAATACTAATGTTGAGTCAAGGACAAGGGCTAGATTTAACCACGTTATTTAATTTGAAGTGCACTGCTTTGGCTTCAAAAACACTTTAAGGTGTTGCTCAAGTTGCCAGTGATGCCATCTCAGCTCGGTCAAGTCTGTGGGCAATGCAGCTGTATTCTCCCAGTGCTCCAAAGTACCTTTCAGAAGTAGTCTTTATGATGGGTTGTCACAGACAACATCACTTCCAAAATGTTACGTATCATGAGAAGATCAAAGAGAGGATAAATCTCTTGGAAAAATCAGCAGCCAAATCATGCTTGAGCTCAGAGAGAGCTGAGCTTCACAGGTGAAGCTGGAGGTGCACCCTGACGCTTGGTGGCACGAGGCTGGCATGTCTGGAGCATGAACAGCGTGTTGCACACACATTTCCAGACGTGTCACGCCAAGGCAGCATGACAGGGAAGCCTGGGACTTGCAGGGGTGTTGAGCAGCAAGTAGACCAGCAGAGCTGGACACCAAATTGAGAGGCAGACACAGACAGGAGACAGCAATAGCATGTATTTTCTCCTTATTCACTCATTTATATTTCTCTCCCCGCCAAACCTGCACCCTGCCCTGCTTTGGGTTTTTAATTTCTCTTCACTTTCTCCTCCTGTCCTATATCCAGCTTTCCCCAATGACAGTCAGAGCCTAAACCTCTCTTCTTGTGCTTCTTCTTCCCCCAGATGATACAAAACTATGTAAACAGATGGCAGTTTGTGTGTTTGCATGTGGTTTCCATATATCCACAAATTGATTGAAAGAGACATATTGCGCACCCTTTGCTCTTCCCTCCTACCAGGGTAATGAAGGCTGAAAGCAGAGCTCTTGAGGAGCCCTTAGTCCTGCTGTGCTCCATAAAATCGCGCACAGCTAACCTTCCATAACGCAATGGATTGGGGCCATAAGCCTGGCATTATGAAATATATGGAGGAAATATGTGCTTCTCAGTAATGTGAGGAAAAGCCACTCAGCAGTTCCCATATAACATAACTCTATTACTTTGAGCAATTTAGATGTATGTCTTTGGTTAGAAAAGTCATCCTCATTTTGGCAGTTGCTGCCAGGAGAGTACAAGACTGGGGAAGGGGTGCCCATGTAAATGTGGCTAGAAAGGAGTTTTAATTTGTGAGGCTGCTCTGGCACACAGGAACGGGATATTGGTGTGTAAACGGGTGGTGTCATCACTGGGGGGGGAAACACAAATAATGCAGTTTGGGCTTGCCTTGTGCCAGAAGAGAAAGACTAAAATTCTCCCTCACTGCATTGTCAATAACACGTATCTGGTAAGATCATTTGTATGGTTTTGCTCTTACACAGCTCTTCGTATTTTGTTCAGGAAAATCTAATGAAATTTGGGAACCTTTTTTGGTTGCTGTCAGGGACAAAAATCCAGCTGAGTCAGCACGGAGCGGGGGGGTGTAGGGCATCGTGGCTTTGCCTGAAAGACGATTCACATAGCGAGCGCATTCGGGTTGGTTAAGCCCCAGCTCCAACGCGCCCTCCGTGTGCAAAAAATAACACTTCAAGTGAGCGGAGTTCTAGAAAATGAAAGAACTAATTGCTGGGGTTAGAAGAATTCAGCCAGTCTCAAGCCATTAGGATCATGGCCGAGCAGGGAATGTCATGGAGCCAATTGGAGCAAAGCTTCCAGGGCTTTACCATGCTTAAGACCTAACCTTAGGTTGCTCTGCGATCACACGACTGCGGCTCTAACGTTCGCAAGCAAATATTCCCCCCGTGCCCCGGCAGTGCTTCCCTCCACAGACGCAGCGATGAGCGCGAGGAATGCCCATTCCACAATACTCCTGATTGCCAGCAGGATAGGGACAGACAAGCCTGGCGGTTTAATTTGCTTTTTTTTTTTTCCCCTAGAGGAATAAAAACAACAAAAAGACAACCTAGTCTGTCGTGAGATTTCTGACTGATTGTGGAGTAATTTGGGCAGAATGGAATAGAGCCTGCTCAGTGGTTCATGAACAGCACTTATCCGTACTCCATTATTTTCCTTTTAGTTTGCTTTACAAATTAGAAAAGGGCACCAGTGTCAAATTCTTGATGCAAGCCTCTGTGTGAAATGATAAGCTAAATCCTAAATTGAGGTCAAAGCTGTTCATGTGGTTCCTGCTGCTAATAAAAATGCTTTTCTTTGTTCCCGCCTGCTAAGAATGCCTGCCCCATTTATAAACAAGATCTTATTCCAAAAGAGACACCTCTATGCAGATGTTAGGGAAAAGTACTCTGCTTAAACTATAATCTCTCCTTAAAAAGATATTATGTTTTTTAAGGAAAAAAAGTAGCATCGTTGCATTGAGAGTAATGTATTTATGCTAGCTAAAATTCTGGTTTTGTCTGCATGTAGCATCTCAGGGTATTTTTCTGAGTGGTTCACCATGCTAACAAATAATTGGCAGCATCATAGAATTTTGTTCCAGTGACTTGTCATTTGTGAAACCTCCCTTTAGTTTCGGTTCAGAGAGGGGCTGAGGAGTTTTCCCCCACAGTTTCCTTTTTTGACACTCCTTTCTGAGTCCAAAATGAAAAAAAAAAAAGCAACCCTGTAGTGATTTAGAACCTGCTCTTGCTACCTGCAGAGCTCTGGCTGATGTGACATAAAAGCTGACATCATCACACCCTGCTGAGGAATGATGCTGCACCTGGAAGCATGATAACCTACCTGGGCACGAGGTTTCATGGGCCCAAAGCTGGGTGGAAATGACTCAGGAGAGGTTTGGTGTCCCTCCCTGAGGAAAAATAGTGTCTGCCAGAGCGATGGGGTCAATTGTTTGGGCCAGTTACAATTTTATCCTGAAAATCATTACCTTAAAGTCACTTGTTTTTAACATTTCCATACATCTTTCAAAGCCTTGGTGCCTGAATCTGGCTTTTTAAGTGAGCTACCAACTTTGCTATAACTATGTGCGGCCACGTAGTACTTTGTGTCAGGAGACAGCTGATCCTCAGTGTCATCAAACTCAGACACCAGCACTCACTGTGACTCTGCCTTCCTTGGTTCGGTCCCCTCTGCTCTCACTGTAAATGGTTTGGAACCTGTTTACTGCAATCAAATATATTCCCAAATACTGCAGAAGATGAATCTTCAGACTTACATTTTCTTTCCTTTCCTGGGAGAAAGGAAATCAATGTACCTGTAAACACAAGAAATGCCATTAATACCTGTTGGGCTTAGACAGCTCAGAGCGGTCACAGGAGCCTGATATTTCGGAGACTGCAGTATCCATTCTTTTTCTTCCTTTTTTCTTTATCTCTCTGCTAAGCCCTTGGTAACTACAGTGAGATGAATTAAAAGTGTCAGTTTGAAATGGTTGCAAACAGGTATAAATTGGAACTGTCTTTGCTGAGAAGGAGTATGAGATGGGGTCGAGGCTAGTGGCAAAGGAAGTTTTAGAAGGGCATCACCACAATGTGTAGCACGCCGGCTGTGCACTTGCATGTGTGTGCTTAAAACTACTACCAGTAAAACATAACCACAAGCAGAGGTGTGAAATCAAACCAGGGAAGATTGTTTCCTTTTGTTCTGTTTCTATAAAATAATTTTCTAATTAGATTTACAGTAATAATAATCAGACAATGTAAAATTTATATATATTTATAATGAATTACGCAAATGTGATGATACGAAGCAGTGCTCTCCTGCATTGCTCAGTGAAGATAATCCTCATCAGCCTTACTTTGAAATAGCCTAAACACTTGCCCAAATACACATACAGGGAGAGGCAGAGTAAGGATAAAGCTGAAAGGTGTTTGTGTGTCTGCCCTGGGAGCAGCCGAAGGGTTTGAAAGATGAGAAAACAAGAGGGGTAAGGTCTACCTGGAAAAAAAAGAGACAGAAACATCACAGAAAAAGGGACTGAAATCCTCCGCCCTTCTCCTCAGGGGGACACAACGTGCTCCAAAGACAATGTACTCCAAAGAAAATTACTGATTTTACTCAAACCAGGCTTGTGAAACATTTTCCTGGTAAAATAAGCTAGCAGCAAAACCAGCTCAAAGGCTCGGCATTTCTGCATGATCTGCCCAAAGACAGCTAACGCTTGTCCCCAGCTCTGGCATGTCAGGAGCTCACCGGTCTAGAGGTGACAGGCATCTCAAAAACGTCTGTTTTACCCAACTTTTCTTCAAGCAAGTCCCAGATTAATTCACCAGGGGTAATTTTTCACAGCCTTTGCAAGTGTTGCTGTCAAAACCAGCTATGAAATGGTATTGTTGAGTAAACAGCCCATTTTCTCCCCTGTTGTACACTGTCCCTCTGCAGAGCCTCCCATCTGAGCAAGCACGGGGAGGTGGGGAGAGGAGCGGTGGAAGGAAAGGCCCAGCAGAGACCACACAGCCAGTCCTCCCCAAACAGCTTGAGTTTCTTCACAAGAAAAACTCCTCTTGCCTCCAGAGACTGAAGACGCCCTGCAGCAGTATTGCCTACTGTGCTGAAATCCCAGCGGGGGACACAGGGCTCATGGAGGAGAGTCAGCCATGCTTTTAGCCACGTCTCCTCGGAACAGCCCTTCCGATGTCCTACCCTCCCTGCTCATCTCGGCTCTGCTGAGGCTTGGGCTACGTGTAATTGGTTTCAAAGACTGGGTTTAATGATTTTTAATACTAGTTAAGTGGGTGAGTTGGGTTGCTAGTGTCGAAATGTCTTGAGGAGGGGAAGAATTCTGTATTTCCTGTTATTTGTCTTGCTTAACAGAATCCCATTTTTTAGTGAACAGATGGAATATTTTTGGTTTGTTGAACATTTTGTCATCACTATTCGGTACCAGCTAACCTGCCAAATGCTCTTGAAAAATACAGTTATTGCAGTCTCTGGTCCTCAGTTTTACAAGAGCAACTTTCCTCCTTGATTCCCATGAATCAAAAGAACTATTTCTTTTTCTTTGATTTTTTTTTTTTCTGCCTTAAGATCCAAAGACTGTTCTCTACCTATCTTAACCAAGATATGTTGGTCTAAGTGGCAAAAACTCATTCAAAGTAAGACAGAGGTTATTCTGCCAGAGCAGGAAAGCTCTTGGATGAAACCAGTAGGGACTGGAATTTCTGTTCAAGGAAATCTACCCTGTTTGCCAACAGTGACAGACAGCCAAGGACAACTGTGATTTTTTTTTTCCCCAGTTGGAAGTGGTGGTTTCTATTAGCTTTTAAATGCAGAAGGACAAGGAGGTTTAGGTCAGGGACTCTGCTCAGTCTATCATACTTCTGCAAACTTCGCTCGTTTGCTTTCTGTCCTGCTGAACCGATTAGCTCGAGCTTGGCTGAGGTACAGTTTCTATGGGGCAGACGTGCCTCTTGTAGAAAGGCAGGCTGTCTTCAATCAAAGACATAAAAGATAGACCTCACATGGCTGCCTTTGGTAGGACATTCCCCTGCTGAATCACCATGATGGTTAAAACCTGTTTTCTTTGCAATTTGAGTTTGTCTGGTTTCATTTTCAGTTGCCAGACATTTTTTTTGTTTGTTATTCTTTTCATGCTCTTTTTCTCTTCCCCTGTTTTTTACCGCCTCCTTCTTTTCAGAAATCTTTAAACTGTAAAAACCAACTCTGGACACAGGATTTTTTTATTGATTTCAGCACCCTACATACAGATACAAAACAACACCCCGATTTTTATTCACTGCTCCTTGGTCAAAAGGTATAACGTCTGTCTCATGCACTTGGGTAGGATTTATATTAGAGTATTACCACCCGCGCTCTTCAGAAAATCTGACTACAGTTTGCTACCAGCCTCTAGTTCATCTCTCAGTCTGAAATGACAGGAACAGAAAAGACTACTTCGTATTTTTTACTGCATTATGACCCTTACAATGGTTGTCTGTGTGTTTGTTACCTCTACGTCTGGACTGAACTTGCCTGAATTTGAGAGTCTGAAACCAGCAGAGTTGCAGAGTGGCTGTCAGTTTGTTTTGCATCTGTCATCTCTGATATCCTTGAAAAATAAAAGAGCATGAGCATGGCTATAAAACAAAGCCAAGACAAATAATATTTTCATTAATTATGAGCATATTTCCACTGGAGAAGGTTTGGTCTTGTGAACAGAAGAGGAAGTTGGTGAAAATTTTATGTCTACTATTGTCACTCTGTGGGGTCAGGAATACTTTGCACTTCTACAGCACTTTACTAGCAGAATTTCCTTATAATATGCCTCACTCCTTTTTCCTGATTTCCAATCAGAAAGCACTCTTATGGATCTTAGACTGTAAATGGAAGAAAAACCTCAAGAGGCACGCTGGAGTGAATGTGACTGGGCTTCCACCCTGTTTTGTTAGGACTACAAGGGGAAGCTATCTCAGGAAAGGATATTAAATGTACCCTTCCCTATCACCGTGGTAGTGAATCATGTCTCACATTGGATATTGCAAGTCCTGGTGAAGACTTGCCCATGCTTCAGGAAGGACAAAGGGAAGAATTTGCTTTGAGGGACTCCGATACAATGACAATTATTTACAGAAAAAAATCATAGAATCATAGAATACTAGGTTGGAAGGGACCTCAAGGGTCATCTGGTCCAACATCATGTTCATGAAGAACTTTTATACTTTTTCGGTAAATTCCTTTAATTTTTTCCCTTAATTTTCTCAATTATTAGGATCCAAGACAAACACACCTATCCACTGCTCCCCAAGGAAGAAAGGTGACAAGACAATTTAGGCAACCTATGTCTGATTTGTGAATTCTGATTCAGTGAATTTCTGAATTTGCTTTATTATGAGTATGCATAGCATTCCTGCGTAACTGAGATCCAGCATGTGATGGCAGACCCGTGCCGTATAAGTGCCTGACCAGGAACAGCAGAAGATTGTTAAACCTTGATACACTCACACAGGAAGGAACATTTAGGGACCGTGGTGTTCCTCACTAGCAAAAGGCAAGTTTGTCGGTAGGGATTGGGATTTCAAGGTTAGAGATCCCTATACAGCAACACCAAGAAAAAAAAACCCTAAATGTCAGAAGGAAGGACACACAGGGAAAGAAAATTTCAGGCAAGAAAATGAAAAAAGAGGATCTGCTTTTGTGGAAGAGACTATTTATGACTGTTGGACCAGCCAAGGTGAATGAAAAACCACTTAGGTCAGTTGAAACTCGAAGATTTGGAAAAAAAAATTCAGGAGGGCAATGTTACATCCCCCCAAAAACTGACTTAACCTTGAAAAATCTGTAGATGGTGAGAAAACTGAGGAAGAGAAATGCTCTTTCCTCTTTTGTTGCTTAACATTATGTATTTATTCTCTCTACTGCCCAGATTCAGGGACTACAGTATTTAAAAGCTCTGTCTCCCTCAACTAGCACTAAAAAGAAGAACACCAGCCTTGAAATGTTCAAAAAATCAGAAGCTTTGGGAAAGAGTAACAGAGAGAAAGCACATGTCCGGGGAAAAACAACAAAGTGACTCTGCAGGAATATGGTGGAAATTTACACAGGAAGTTTAAGATGTGTTAAGTTCATTGTGTGTAAGCCTGACACACCAGTGCACCAAACATGTGCCTGGAAGCCAAGCAACCCTTGGGTGTATTATCCTTACGGGTAAGCCATTGATAATCTGCAGTATCAGGTTTTTTTCCAATGCACTTAGCTTCTTTCATCAACTTCCTGAAGTTTCTCAGAAATCCTGATTGCCCAGTGCTCCCACTGAGAATAAATAAAAACCTTCTGAGCACTTTCAGGTATTTATTCAAGTATTTGATTTGGAGCTGGAGTCTTCTATCTTTTGTAACTCAGCATAGAAAGTACCAAATGATTTTATATGAAGTGATGTGGTCAATCAATTTTAAAGCCAGAAGGGTCATTATTGTACTCCTATCTACTGCAGAGCACAGACCCAAAGAATTCATCCAGTAATTCAGAATTCAAGTATATCTGAAAACATCTTAGTAAAAGTCTTCTGTCCCCAAATCCAAGAGCTTTAATTTTTAGCACGTCTGAATCTGATTATTGTCCAGTCAAAAGCTGACCAAGTTACTTAATGAAATATTTAATCAGTCAAAAACATGAATTCAACAAAATCAAATTTTTATGCAGGAGAATTTCCAGTGTTCCTATACATAGAATAGAAAAAGGTTGGATTTTTCATGTAATAGAATTTTTATTTTCATATTTCAGTTAATATTAGCTTTTAATTTTTAAATAGTAAAGGTAAATAATGATATTACTCTACATTGTTGAAACAAAATGTTTTGTTCAACTTAGGTTATTCTGGGAAGATTTCTGTTAAAAAATATATATATATTTTGATTTAGGTCAAAACCATTTTTCAGATCCTTTAAAATCCTCATGAGAAGGAATCCTACTAAACATTTTCAAACTAGCTCCAGTTAGAAGAGATTTGTACTTTTAAATTCGTATTTCTGCTTCTGAAATTCTCTTTTAAATAAGCATTTGTGCAGTATTTATAGTATAAAAGCACCGGGTGGTTTGTATGTTTCTTATTATCGCCATTGCTATAACATTGATTGCAGCTGCATTAGTGGAATATTTTCTGAGCTCAAATTTAATCTTACTTCTACCACTGTAAGGACATTGACAAAAGATAAGAATTAATGAGTCAGTATGCTCATAGACAACGTTGATGATAAGAGACACTCTTTTTGGCTTCAAACAAAAAGAATTAATGTGTGTGTTGTCATGAAGATCATATTCCACAGATAGATGAATGCCTCACTGAAAGTTCAGTCTGGTGATGTGAAACAATAGTCCCAAGGACCAAATGGATTTTACTGCTTCTTTTGTAGAGCCATGGAGCAGAGGCTTCCCGAAAACAAGAAGCAAATCAGCAGAGACTGTACGTTGTGATGCCGTTACCAACCACTGCTTTGGAAAAAACTATCAGAAACTCCACATATCCCTGCTGCAACACAGAAGAGAGGAAAGCTGCAAGCCCAGCTGGATTCCCACTTTGACTCACATTCACAGGAGCTCAGAAAACTAAGGTGAATTATGGTTATTTCTAAACTATTTTAATATAGTAATTTATTTTTGTAATCACTAATGTAAATTACCAGGCAGACTACAGGAGGGGAAATTAACTCTATTTTGTCTTTTATTGAATAAATTACAAATGTCTTTGACCTGCATTGCTTTATATGTGTCCATTTGTATATCTGGGTAGCAGTTATGGTATAACTGTAAATTATATCAATATACCACAAGGTATTTACAAACATGTTACAACAACTGTATTTAACTGGCACTTCTAAGCTATTGTTTTCTTGGAGCAAGAGGAAAGATAAAACTGCATAAATTTCACTGTGACAACATTTAACACATTAAATAAGGCAGTGTGAGACAGGGCTTTTTCAGGAAGTACAAATCAAAAGGAAGCACAATAAATCACTTAAACTTTAAGTGACATTTCTGTTAATCTTTTCCTCTTTGGTCAGGTTTGACAGACTGCTGTTGTCCTATTAAATCAACATTAACTCTCATTTATGGGCAGGAAGAAGAAAACTCCGTCTGAGACCTTATGTTGCTAATGAAACCAGAGTTCTATTTCTTATAAGACAAGTAAATGGAAACACGGCAATGGAGGAAGGATAATAAAATTTCAGCTTCTGCCTCTCATTGCTTCTTTCACTCATCAGCCACCGCTGGAGAAATGAGTCCGACCCGTAATCTGACCGGTCACTCCAAACCTGCCACACACGTGCTAGTTTTAGCTCGTGTGGCTGGCTTGCACTAGCAGTGCCACTGATGGACACAAACCACTGACAGTTGACTGAACAAGCAAATTGGAAGGTAACAAAACAAAACAACACAACCCATATAACACTGGGGAGAAAAAAAATAAAGACAGGAGAAAAACAAAGACCATGGCTGTTGTCAGGATGCAGCCAAAGCCAGGGAGGAAGGGACACCTTTTCTTTCATCTTCCCCTCTCTCTGGCATTGCTGCCTTCAGAGTCGGGGGGATCAGAGTCAGCTGGCAGCCAGAAAGCAGAGGGGGTCAGCAGGCATGATGTGAGGGTCTGCTTCTAGTCCTCCCCCCTCGTTTCACTTAATCAAATGCTTAAACTTAAGTGATTAAGTGAATCAGGCCCACAGTTGTGTCTGAAAGCAAATGGTGTTCGGCTCTATGGAAAATTATTCATGCAGTTTTCTCTGCTCTACTTCTTTATAAAGCTTTTGAAAATGTAAAGCCATCCGAATGATGGAAGAGCACCCTTCCCTTTGACTTTCAGAAGTTACTCAAGGGCCTCTGCCGGCCCCTGTGACAATCATGAAAATAGCTTTACAGCAGTTGACATGGGCTCTTTGTTGCCATGTGGTCTTTTTCCCTGAGAAAGACGCTTTAGGCTCACTCTTCTGCGCTTCTCCTGCTAAGTCCGTGTCTGTAACTGCATGGTTTTCACACCATGGACTTTAATTCAGCTCGTAGTTGTCAAGGGGACAATAGCCTTTTAAAGGAAGTAAACAGTCAACCAAACATGGCTAAATAAACACAGTGTGATTACTAGTGGTACAGTCTTTTTGATTCCTGTGAGCCAATACCTGATGAAGGGTTGGTAGGCAGGGAAGGTCTACAGACCAGCTATTTCTTGTTCTGCTTTTTGCCTTCCTATTTAAGGAAGGAAATTTTCCTCCTGCCATATGTTGTCTAAGGGCAGCGTGCTGTGCCCAGGCAGCTGCCCCCAGCACTGTCCCCGGACGTCACTCACTCTCCAAGGCCAACTGGAAACACCAGCCTGCAAACAGCCAAAAGCACAAGGGGTTCTGTTTTGATCTCCATGGGACCCCAGCGCCAGTCAAAAAGCCAAGGTGCTGTACATCACCACTGTAACGGTAACGAAGCTTCCTGGTGCCAATACCAACAGCCTTTTGGTCTGCTGGGAGGGACTTTTCTTGGGGTGAAATGGAGAGAGTTCTGCTCCCATGCCCATTACTGAATTCTCCACAGAAATTGGGGGCAAGGGTACTAATTAACACTAATAGGGATTTTTTTTTAATATGTGGACATGTGTCCGTTAGGAACCTGACTGATAGACTGAGACAAGTGACTCATTTTGCTGTTGCCGTAAAGTAACCATTGTACCATTTGGAGTTCTTTAAAAGGAAAATACAGCAGACCTCACCTCCTCCCATTAAAGCCAAAGAGTTTTGCCACCACTGGAGGAGAGAATTTTACCTTTGGATGCTGACCTAGGGGTAAATATTGCATTGCCTTGCAGTGCTTTTATCCAGGAAGGACACCTTGCTGGATAAAAATATAGTCAGAGATATTGCTACTGATCTTAGCAACACCTCGTGCTTTCTTTGTAAACACTCTTCAAGTTTTTCTTCTTGATGCTCAATTTAAGAAGACCCAATTTGAGCTTTATGTCAGTACTGAAGCCTGCTTTCAATTTCTTTTAAATTCTTCCTAAACACTTTCCAAACACCTAACTATCATTGATTCATGGTGAGCTGAAGACCATAGGCTTCTCTGATGGGAAACCATTTGGTTTGGGCACAGGAGGAATCCGACAGCTCTGTTACGGACTTGTCAGAAATCAGCTGTGTTTAAAAGAGGACACCAGCCTCTGGGTCTCCTGTCCACCATGAGGCAGTGAAGGAACAAATACAGACACCACACAACAAAGGTGAGGGACCCCAAAAGCAATTTCCAGCTGCTCATCCAGAGAAGTAGGTAGCCACCCTAAGGCATTCTTGAACAACTCTCTTGGCAGGGAAACTGGTTTTGAAAAATGCTGCTCATTTGGTTTTTCTTTCCTTGACCTGTGGCCCTAATGCATGGATCATATGCAAAGGCAAGATCAGAGATGACAGATCAACTTTGCTCTCAGATACAGTCAGGTAGATGAATAAATTCAGCTCAGTGAGTTTTGGCATTTAGGAGCAACAGCTGGAAAATTCCTTTTAGCACTTCCTTGACATAAATCAGTTGAAAAACATGAAGGTTTTCTTTCAGGGCAATTGGCTGTGCTGGTGTCCCTGGTCAAGCCCCAGCTCTCCCTGGTATGGAACACAGAGCCCAGCCTGCCTGGGAGAGCTGTGGAGACAAATCTGGCCCTTGAGTTTTCTTGTGCATTTTGATCAGCAGAAGCGAGGCAAGGTTTTGGGAAAAAAAAACCTTTTGCTCTTATAAGTCTCTTTTTGTCAATCACCTGATTTTGACTGAAGTATAATATAATGTACAGAAATCTAAGAAGTATTACTCGAGTCTTGCTTAACACCATCCCTGAACAGAGGCTGAAATCTCCTAAGAAAAGCAGCTGAGATTGACAGACAGGAGACAAATACAAGAGCACTGACAACAGCATCCAGTGGGATTGGGAAGGATCCTAGAATCCAGTGACAGTTTTTCCTTCCTGTCTTGGTATCTCTCATCAGCAGAATGGCTGCTAGTAGCAAAGAAACTATCTATCTACTAAATTCCCACAGGCATCCAGGTACGAGAAGGTATAGTGGCATTTCTCCACCCTTTGCCTTGCTTGCCTTGCCTAACCCTGTCCCAGACACTGAAGGTTGCTTCTCATAGACTGCTGCAGTGGTTAACCCTCCAGAGAGTCCCCTCCACAGCCCAGTAGAATAAAATATCTCCCTGCACTGCTCTGATCCTTTCAGGCATATCAATCCTCTAAATCTGGGCTGGATTCTTATTCACCAATCCCCAGTGCCAATGGCTTTCCACAAGAGAAGATATAAACGTTATCTCAATGTTCCTCTTACTAGTCTGCTGATCATGAAATGACTCAATGGTTCAAAGACTATGAGCCAAATGATTTGAAATTATAAATGTCTGCAAAAAAGTACCCTCGCAATTGATTAGGTTTGCAACCTTGTACAGTAGTGCCCCTCTAACAGATGGAGCGCTGCTTTGCTACGTATGGTGAAGCGGAGGAAGAAACACACCGAGTGCTCAGCTACTGCGAAAGGGAGTGCTCACAGATGAGGTTACTAAAGTAGGCATTTTTCTTTCTCTCATACATTAAAAAAATCCCACCCATTTTTTTCTTACATGTACTTTGTCAGTGATTTTGTAACAGATATTCTACTGTATTGCTGATGAACTTAAGAAATAATGCTGACTGTAAGATTCTTGGTAAATCATGTATTAGAATAGACATTTTCTTACCATTTACACTGGCACTAGTTGTTGATCTGTTGTTGCTAGCACTGTATCGTTGTTCCTAACTACACAGGATGTAATCTTGCCAAACCAGTCTTTTTTTCTGTAGATGATTCATACACACATTTATTGCACATGTAAGGATGCAGAACTTTAAAGGTTGTTTGCTTCCTGAAATGGGTGGTTTCTCATCCTGGCTGGGTCATGGCACCTCCTAAAATAAAATCTTCTTCAGGCCTGGGCAGAGCTTGTCATTGCTGTGGGCAGGCTGATGGGGCAGTAACGCCAACCCCAGACGCTCACCCTCAGCCCATGAGGACAACAGTGCCAGCAGCCAGCGGGAAGAGGGCATCACTGCTAGATGGTGCTCAGGGGAACATCTGTATAAAATAGGTGAGATTATCCTCGGCTTTACCTAAATTGCTGAGAAATGCTGAGTTGGTCCAGGACAGACGTACAAATGCCAATGCATCATACTCACAAATAAAATCCCACCGTGCTAGGTGCGTGTTCAGTAATGGACTAGAACTGGCTGTATTTATACTACAAGGAATCAGAATTATCCTCTGTTTTTTAGTCAGTGAGGCGGGTAGACAAAAAGTACATCATGTTTCTGTCTCACTGCACTGAGCTTCTCTCCCACTGGTAGAGTTGTTCATGCCCACAAGACCAGCAGCTGCGGGATGAGCAGGGTTCTGCTGGGTGCCTGTGGGGGTAGGTGCTCCACAGGGGGCATGAGGGGAGTGGGCAGCCTGCCACATGTTTGTCTGCAGTGGTGAAGAAACCCCATGGTACCACTCTTTGGCACCCGGAAGGTGCTCATGAGATAAATCAAACAGAGGCATGAACCTCACTGAGCTGAGCGAGACCCTTTGGCATTCTGGTTGCCAACAGCTCATGGCCTTTGGGAGATGCCTGGTGCAGCTCCTACCATGCACAAGGTAGGTCTGGCTGGCCCCAGGATGATGCTAGGCAGCATCCCTCTACAGAGCCAGAAGAGCCCCAACCATCAGTATCTTTATCTCACCCACGCGTGTGCTTCGCCCAGGTGGTGAGCAGCTGCAGGCATGCGCTGTACCTGCTCCTAAAGCAACTGCCTTCTTGGAGGTACAGCCACATGTGTCCCAGGCTGGCACCCAAACACGCAAGAGCCCCTTACTCCTGTAAGCCAGACCTGAACCTGGGAGTGGCAGATACTCTCTGGGAGACACAAACCCTGGGTTTTACTTTGGTATAAGAATTATTCGGTGTGTTACAGTGTTGTTCTCTTCCTGAGGTCCATACCTGCAAAGTATTTCTGTCAACATGACAAGAAAAACCTTCAGACCTCTCTCTGCATTTCAGTCTGCAAGCCACAGAGCAACCAGGTCAGCCGTTAGGCGACTGAGTGTCTTCAAATGTTGGACACGCTTCAGGCAAAAGTTCAGGTGAGACACAGCAGCCGCTGCAGACTGCTGGGCTATGGTGCTATGGATTGTGGACTATTGTGGAGTTTCTGTAATATTGTTTCTAAAAGCAATGTTACAGCTTCGCTTTAACGACCTTATTGATAAACTGAAGTGGCTCCCATTGCTTCATGCACTGGGAGCGATGCTACTTTACTGCTGAAATATCAACCGTCCAGACAGTGAATTCAAGGGCTACAGAGATTTCAGATTCTGCTGAGAACCCTGGAATTATTTAAATTGTAAATTGTTGAGGGAATAAACTGTCTTTTTATTCTGTGTTTGGATAGATGTTAATGTCTTTTAAAAATAGTGAATAAAAAAACATCAGTGAAAGATCAGTGAAAGCTATCGCATTAGCTCCATTTGCTCCATCCCACTAAACAAGACTGTTAGCTAGGAATGTATAAAGTATCCCTATTAAAAAGAAAAGCCATTTACAACACATTTCAATCTTTCCAACATAACACATCAATGGGTATTTTCTCCCTTCACAGAAAAAAAACCCTAGAATACTCCCCAAATCAATGTATAAATATCCGGTTACTAACAAACAAAACTGAATTTCAAAGAAAAAAAACCCCACTTTTTAATTATTATGATTTAAGCTACAGTCTGAGAACATTTTTTACCTTCAGATAAAAAGAATTCCCACTAAAATTTCATACTCATGTAAAATGTCTCAAAATGAAAATCTGCATAATTTTCCACGCAATTTAAACACAAGTTTATCAGATCTCTTCTGCTATCATTTCAATAATATGATAAAGCACTGGTAATGCCACAGAGGCTGAGACTCAGAGATTCAACAAGATTCAGTTTCTGAATGGTAAAAGGTAAACTAAGATAACAGATAATGTAAAACAACACTAACAGGACAAAAAGAAAATGAAATAATTCCCAGACTTTTTAAATGACATGGAGGCCATTTACCTGCCAGCTATGAATTCACAGCCAGCCTCTTTGTAAAATATTTTGTGCATGATTCCAGTGGGACTCTTCACATGCATAAAGCTACTGTGATATATGATTGTATGAAGCTGAAGATTTGTCCAGAGTTTACCAGGGAACAGAAAACCTAGAAAAGCAGCAGCTCAGAAAGAGAGGGATGCTCTCTATAAACACAGCAAGGCATTAAGTATTGGAGACAAGTATTTAAGCCAAAGAAACTCTTTAAGTACAGGAACAAAAGCATTAGCTGCCCATGAATTCATAGAGGGCAGACTAGAAAAAGATTTCTAGGCATTATACTTCTATCAGAAGCCACTCTTACATGCATCTCTGACTCACTGTGTCTAGAAGAAAATGTGTTTAAATGAGTAGGTCAGGTCTTCCCAAACTGGCCTGCCTTGATGCCTTCCCATATGAACCCTATCACTGACAACCCAGCCCAGCCAAATGCCCCCAGAGGGATCCTGTGCCAGGATCAGGATGATTTCTTCTCCTTCTCACCTTGAGCCCTACTTCCCAGGCTCCAAATCAGCTAGAAGGTGCTAGTGAAGTCAAGTCATAATCTTCTTTCTAGCAGATATTGTTACTCTCACCTGTCATCTAATTTTCCATGAAGAAATCATTCAGAGAGCTCACCCCAACTTCTTCCTTACCAAATAAAAACTAACAACATCTGCGCTGTTCAGGCCAGCTTTTCAATTTTTTTCCCCAAAAAAACAATGTCAGGCCTTGCACTAGGTCTGCTGATAGTGAGGGACTACATTTACATGACTTGATTTTGCTGTTTCTTTTTCCTTCACTTATTGAACTGCCTTTATGCCAACCCACAAGTTTTCTCACTTTTTGCCTTTCCAGTTCTCTCCCCCGTCCTGCTGAGGGGGAGTGAGCAAGAGGCTGGGTTGGGGCTCACCTGCCAGCCAGGGTCAACCCACCACAGACCTTGATTCTCCAAATGTGTCCAGTCTTAGTCCAAGTAATCCAAAATTGGGTCCCTATGTGGAACACCCTCTGTTATATGATAGCTCTCTGGCATGCCCTTTTATAGGAGGTACAGCTTTCATTTGAATAGGGTCTATTTTTCACCAAGAAAACCATGGTAATTTCCATTTAGTAGTTCATTATATACTTAGGTAGGCAAGTTGAAAGTTAAAATATCCATTTGAATAGGGACCATGGTTTTGCTTTATGGTTTTATTTAATAATTGTATTTAATAAAACTATTGTAAGAATTATTTATTCTTATAAAGTGCTCATGGTGGGGTTTAACTACTGCAATACCTGCTGGAAGGGCAACACAACAGGGTACAAACGATCCTGGGTGTTTCTGAGGTGCATTGATGATAACTTCCTGACACCTTCTCTGTCAACGAGCCGATGGGAGGAGGCACCCTTCTGGACCTCAGCCTTGCAAATGAAGAAAGACTGGCCAGGGATGAGAGGGTTGGAGTCAGCCTTGGCTGCAGTGACCATGAAATTGTGAAGTTGAGGATCCTGAGAGGAAAGAAAGAAATGAACGGCAGGATAACAACTCAACAGACTTTGCCCCATTCAGGGCAAATTCTTGGAAGAATCCCATGGGATACGGCTGGAAAGAAAAGTGGCCCAGGAGAGCTGGCTGATTTTTCAACCTCCTCCAAATTCAAGAATGATCCATCCCAATATGCAGGAAATCAAGCAAAAGCTATAGGAGGCCTGCATGGATGAACAAGGAGCTCCTGAAGAAATTCAAACACAAAAAAGAAGCAAGGGCAGATGACCCAGGAAGAATATAGAGACACGATCTGAGCATGCAGGGATGCAACCAACTCCCACCTAAAGCTGAATTTTCCAGCAGGTCAAGGGAGGTGATCCTTCCCCTCTGCTCAACAATGGCGGGATACATGTGGAGTGCTGGGTCCAGTTCTGGGCTCCCCAGGAGAAGAGACATGGTCTTACTGGCGTAAGTCTGGTGAAGGGCCACAAAGATGATTAAGGGACTGAAGCATCTGTCATACGAGGAGAGGCTGAGAGAGCTGGGACTGTTCAGCCTGGAGAAGACTCAGGGGAATCTTATCAATATGTGTAAGTGGTGTTTCTGTGAGGAAAGGGAGCAAAGAAGATGGAGCTGCACTCAGTGGTGTCCGGTGAAAGGACACAAACTGAAATACAGAAAAATCCATTTAATCCATATATACACGCACTCTTTATCTCTTTATATCTCTCTCTCTCTCTCAAAATATATATAAAAATATATATATTAAAGATACACATACGTAAAAGTTTTTTTCAGTGTGAAACAGGTCAAACACAGTGAATAAGTTGTCTGGAGAGGTTGAGGAGTCTCCATCCTCTGATATATTAAAAACCCAACTGGCCCCAGTCATGAGCAACTTATTCTGTCTGACCCTGCTGTGAGCAGGGGAGCTGGACCAGACAATCTCCAGAGGTTCCTTCCAACCTCAATAATTCTGTGAGATAATATACATGCACACATTTAAAGATACACAATGTATACAGAATAATGTGATCCCAATTTATGACCAGAGATTCCCAAACTCATAATAATACAGGAATAATCAATCTGATATGCACATCATTAGCATGCATTAGAAATCAGTGTAAGAAATGAGTGTGTGGGGAAAAAAAAAAACAAACAACAAAACACCACAGACAAATTGAATGGAGAGAATGGAGAGAAAATCTCTACGATCCAATGAGAGTTCCACACTCAGGAGATCTTGGCTCCAGTCTTGCCTCAGTTTTTGCCTTTAGTTTTCCTCTTGAAATGGAACAGTGCTAACAAGAACTCCTCACCCTAGACCACCCCATAGTTAGCAGGGGATGCAAGAGTCTTCACTCCAGGCCTATGCTTCAATTCAAGCAGGGGAATCGGTCTTCCAAGTCTTCAAAGCATGCTTTAATTTTTGAGCAACTGGGTAAAATACATCAGCTGTGTCAGACATGACACACCAGGACAAAGGAGCCCCTGGAGGTATCCCATATGGTATGGTTTGTCAGACCTGGCCTTCTCCTGAAATCTTGTAAATAGAAGATGGAAGCATCTCCCTGCTCAGTTTGTTGCTCTTCCTGAAAATCCATTTTTTTTCCTGGGTGCTGGCTGGGGAGCTTGGGACTCTCTGATTGCTCTGAAGATACCTAACCCCAAACCAACTTGGCAGTATTGCAACAGACAAATCCCACTGAGGACTTAGGCATCAGTGACAGATACTCCAAGGAGACAAAAGGCGTTATTCTGCTTACCAGCTCTGTCCTTAAATGAATTTAACTGAAACCTTTTAAACATGGACATTGGGATAATCTCTTATCATTCAGAAATGGGCTTAAAATTTTCACTTCTGAAATCAATGGTACCATGAAGATGTTGCCACGTATTTCCCTGGTTCTAGACCTAGCTGCCACTAAAATAATACAGGATTTTTAAGGGAGCGTTCAGCCTGTTTTTGATTTGTAGTTTTACCTAGTAGTACAGAAGTGGAAAGTGCATTCATCACTGCATTTTTTTCCACCTTCTCCCAACATGTGTTTTGCAACTTCCCACTTCAAGACAAAGTCGAGCTTTAAGGTCTATCTCTTCCCTTTATCGGTACAGTTGCTAACACCCAAAAGATGCTCAAACTGATCAGCTAGGTAACCACAGTTGCAAGCACACAGTCCTGCCCCAAGATATATTCCAGAAGGGTATCTCTTCAGATTTTTTTAAATGGCCAGTTTAAAACCGAGATTAATTCTGTTAATTTACCTTTTCTTATTTCTTGAGACTATTAAATCTGACAATTAACCCATCGCTCAGAGGGGTGTTTCTCCCTGCCTGGCTGAATTAGGCCGTTGCATGAGAAGGCTCCAGCACAGAAACCCGCATCCTCTGCAGAACGGACAGCCCCAAGGTTTAAGAGATTATACTGGATGAGTCATTATGCAAGATTTACTTCCAGCCAACTGTTTCTATAAATAATAATGCTTCCTCCAGACAAAACTACCCAGAAACTGGCACCTAGCCTCCATTTCCTAACCTCCTCCCAACGACAGCCCCCAGCAAGCAATGCCACTAGGCATCGCTGCCAAGGGCTGGTAAATACCAGGATTTATAAATAGCAGTGAGAAGGAGCTGTAATGAGATCAGTGTCGAGGATTGCAGCAAATGGCCTATAAAGCAATTTTAAATGGGATTTCCTGCAACAAAAGCCAGCTCCCAATAAACTTTTCCAATCATACGAGGCGAAAAGGGTTGGATTTGCATTGTAATACCCGATACTAAGGCTTGGACAGACAGCTTTGTACTCTCCTTACAGGCGACTGCTCAGGCAATTTATTAACCTCTATCAGGAAAGAGAAGAAAATCTTAAAATAAATCTATATAGGTACATCAAGGCCCAAATTACTGTGCCAGGAGACTCCAGCACCGTATAATAGAAAGGAGATGAACGGTCCCATCATTATGTGCTATTATTACATGGAATATTAGATAGAATTGAGGAGTGAAGTCTCAAATGAGAACAAGCAGCAAGCACAGCCATGTTTGTTTCCCTTTATCGATTCCACTCCAGATGTGGTTCTCAAGGGAAAAAAAAGTTACTAATAAACTTTATGAAACATACCTGAAATAGATATTTTCCATTCAAAAATTCCAAGGCACTAAAACGTCCCTACTTAGGGTTAGGCAAAGGATTTCTTACCTGGAAAAAGCCCCTTCATTTCTCAGGGCCGATCTCTTCCCTCCTCCTGCAAACCCACCCTTACGGCCAAATCCTTGATACTCTGCCGAAAGAGCAGCGAGCTAGGGCGCAGGGACTCCGGGACCCCCCGCGCACAGCCCGGCGCAGCTCCAACGCGTCCTGCCCACAGCCGCTGCCCGTCCGACTCTGGGCCAAACCCGGGCATGTTCCCGCGGTATAAAAAGGAGAGCAACAGCCCTGGGCCGCGGGCTGCCTCCCCATCGGGTATAGCTCTGCTCTAGAGGAGCGCAGCTCCTTTGCGCTTTATTTTCAGAGCTGCTCCCTCCCAGCTGCGCGCTTCTGCACGGAGCACAGTCACTGCTTTCTCCCAGTTTTTTTTGCAATTACGTCCCTGCTAAAATCAAAAATCAAACTATTTCAAAGATTTTTTTTTTTTCATTTACTTTAAAAGAGGGCATTTTACCAGAGAAAGCGCCTCTTTAGGTACATCTGGTCATGATTTTCCGGCGCTGCGTTCCCATGAGCCTGTAGTTAAAAATAAATCAAAGGCGGGGAACTCGGAGAACGGAGTTTTTGTATGTCGCCGCTGCCCAGGCTGCTTTCTGATTGTTAAACTGAATTTGTAACACTTGGGGATTTCTTTCCACGTGGGGGCTATTAGCGCGGTATTTACGGGCTATTAGCGCGGGGTTTGCTCTTGTTAACGGTGATGCCTATTTAAAACTACATGTGGCTTCACAAATCTTTAAACTACTAGCCTGCTTCTCCTAAGAGGGAAAAGTAATTACTAGCACTCCCTGCTACAGGTCTTCTTGATGCTGGGGTGCTGCCCGATGGTGAGACGAAAGCGTAAGTCCTGGTAGAGCCTTAATTCCCCACATTTGGGATTTTTTTTTCTTTTCTTTTAAGAAGAATGAGTACCTGAATTGTACTGACTAGTAGGAAAATTTCAGGAAGGTTATGAAGTAAGACTTAACACCGCTGTCGACAGTACACCTGAATTTAATTTGGAAAGTGAACTAATAGCAAACAGAAGTGACAGTTGTCTATCTGAGTCGGGTCCTCTTTTCGTTTAGCCCTTATCCGCCGCCTTCACTGGGGTAGGGGGTTGTTGTTTGTTTGGTTTTACATTTCACCCTATCTGAACACCCGAGCGGGTTCTCCAAGTGCTTTGCAGAGCCTGTCACCGCCGGCGGGGCTGCCGCGGCCCTGGCCTGCCTCTCCCGGGTCGGTACATCTTGCAGCACGGCCGGGGCTGGAGCGGCACGAAAAAAATGCAATTTTACCCGTCTACGAGCAACAGCCACTGGTGCTCTCCCTGCCGTCCCCCGAGAGGATTAGAGCTTCTGAGGGGTGACCCTGATTCCTCCTCCCGGTATCAGTTCCCCCGGGACTGGCCGGACTGTCACTGACCGTGACTGTCAGCGGGTGTCCCTTCCTCCTGTCCCCTGGGAGGGGGGACATCTGTGGGCCTGAATCCCTGCTGGTCGCTTCCTTGGCTGCTCTCGGTGAGCACGCACGGCACTGACGGAGGGGCGGCCGCTTTTCGGTGACCGGGGGCGAGGGGCGGGTGACGACCGGTTCATCCCTGGAAAAGAGGCCGGGATTCTGGTTTAGCCAGGTTTGCAAAGTGGGAGCATTGCTATGCGCCGGGGTCCTACAAGGAGCAGGGCTGGGCAGCAGCTCCCCTTCCCCCCCAGCCTGGGAGAGAAACCGCCCCTTCGCCCCATCCCTCCCTCCGAGCCGACACGCTTGAGCGTGAACAGAGTAGATGGGGCAGAAAGGGGGGTTGGAAGGGAGCACATTTGCTCATTAAAAAGGTTTTAAAGGTGATAGAAGTCTGTCAACCCGCTGATCCGAGCCCTCTGTTCCGCTGGGGGGGTGGTCTCCTCCACACTCGGGTTCATCCAGGGATCCCCGCTTGGGGCGGGGGTGGCCCCAGCGGGGCTCCAGGGCCGGCCCCGGGAAAGGGCAGCCCGGCCGATGCGGAGAGAGGCGCTCCGGCCTCCGGCTGCTGCCTGCCGGTGGAAGGCTCTTGCTCTGTTGGCTTTTCCCTCTCGGTCGCAACGTGCCGTGGACGGGAGCGCAGTGCGCTGCAGGGCACCGCAGCACTTGCGCGGTGCTGGGTGGGGAAGGGGCTGAGGGACAGGGCAATAAACAAACAGACAGACAGACTTGGGTGGAATCGATGACTTGCACCCAGCTCGCCGCAGGCTGCCGCGGCCGCCGAGGCAGCGCCTCCTCCTCCTCTCGCCCCGCAGCGCTGGGAACGTGTGCGGGGAGCGGGAGCTGCAGGAGGAGCCGCCAGGAAACCCCCCGGCGCGGTGAGCGGGGGGAAGGCGCGGACACCGGCACGGCCCTGCCTGACAACTAATCTATAAGCACCCATTAACCAAGGCTTCCAGGAAATGGTGTGAACCCTCCTGTTTCTCCTTTTGCAACCAAACAGCAGAGCAAACGCGAATAAAAGATTGCAAGCCAGCATGACAGCATTCGTACAAAACCAACAAACCAAACCTTTCACCCGGTCGTTTCAAGGGAGAATGCCGAGAACTGTAATGCTGCTCCCCCTTCGCGAGGAAAAAAACGCACACCCCACCAACAAAAAAACCCAACCTAAAACAAAACAAAACCACAATCAGCCCTAGATTTCAAAGGTGCCCAAGGACGAGCGGCCTCTCGCAGAGGCATGTTTGTGGCATGTCAATGCTGCAAATGGTTTCACGCACACACAGATGTGACAAGAAGCCGGCGAAGTCCCACTCGGACCCACGGAGGAGCTTCAATCGCCGCCCGCGGAGCCGCGCCCGTCCCGTGGGTCGTGCTTGTGCGGCCGCGGCTGCGCTCCCCGCGCTGCCCGCCCGGGAAAACCTTACAGCGTCTCTGCTGGTGTCTCCAATGTCACCAGAAACCGTTTGACCACCTGCTTATTCCTCTTTCCTAAGAGAAAGGAACTATTTAATTTCGTATTTTTATATATATTCTTTCTCTCTCCCACTCCCTCCCTTCCTTTCTCTATTTTCTTTCCTTATTCCTGTCTTTCTCTCTCCCTCCCCTTCCTCCCTTCCTCCCTTTCTCTCTTCCCTCTTCCTCTCTTCCTCCCTCCCTTCTTCCTTTCTCTGATTTTCGGCTTTTCACGGCATCACTCCCTTCCAGTCTTTCATCCTCTTTCTCTCTCATTCTTTCGTTCTTTCCAGTCGTTGGCTCTGGCTTGAAGGAGATCCGATGTGATTAAACTCACAGGGCGTTGGAGGGCAGAGGTAAATTAAGCCAAAGCGACAGAAAAGATGAAAGAGGCTTGCTCGACTCGAGCGCCCGAGGACACCTGCCTTCCTCCGTCCTCCCCGGGGTCACGCAAGCTCCCCGCCGCCGTCCCGCGGGACCCTTCTCCCTATCCTGCCCCGCAGATGCTTCTTCTGACAACACCGAGAAAGATTTTTTTCCTTCTTTTTACCTATCGCCCCTCGGGGCGTGCGAAGAAACCCGCCCGGCACCGGCGCTGCCTGCCCTGCCTGGCCCTGCCCGCAGAGCTGCCCGCCTCCGACTCACCGGTGCAAAGCGGGGAAACCATGGGGAGGTGATCGGATGCAGCGAGGAAGGGAGGGACGCGACCTGCGGGGGCTTCACGGGGGGCAAAGCTCCGCAAAGGGGGTGCCTGCCCCGCGCAAAGGGCCAGGCGAGGGCTGACCGCGGCCGGGCGGGTCCGGCCGTCACCGTGCTGCCGGGGCCGGTGTCTCTGGACTCCGGCAGCCGCCGTCCTCCGCCCCAGGGTAGGGAAAGGCGGCCCGCGGCTCTGCCCTGGCTCCCCGCCGCAACAAAGGGCGAGAAAAGAGAGGAAGATGGGGTCCCGATCCTTACACTTCTCCCGCAATTCAGACATAGCATAAATACAACTTAAACACTATATTTTTATTAGCGCAGAAAACAATGATAATAATAATAAAACCCCACAACCAAACAAAAATTCGAAATTCCTTCTTGCAGAGCAAAGAGTGAATGTCGGTGCTTTTCTGTTGATGCCGTCCAACAGGACCTTTTTAATACTAAAGATGTTCGGGACCATGTTAAAGATGTCTCAAAATGCAGCGACAGAAGATGACGACCAAATCCGACTGCAACTTTTGGTGGGTCCCAGTTTATCTTTCGGGGAGTCAAAGGAAAACACAACATGCCGGGACCAACGAGAACAGCTGCAATCCCGAGCAGCGAAAACCCGAGGCATAAATAATTTTTAGGGTAGTGACATGGCGATAAAAAGTCATCTAAACGGACTGAATTTTAAAGATGGTGGGTACACAACCACCTGCTTAAGACGTCGGCAGCTTTAAAAATAATCCGTACTCTGTTCATTTCTCTAAAATAATGTATAAAGCGCGTCGTGAGTTTTCTTTATAACCGTAACGAAATTAAGCTATCGAAATGGGAGAACAGTGTTAGCCAAAGACTCTGGGATGCAGGAGATCTAATATCAGCCCGAGTCGAAATATATCAAAACCGCAGTAAAATACTGCGGAGATTTAGAGGAATTACAAAATACAAAACAAAACAAAGCAAAGTGCGCAGTTACTTCCCCTCTTAACGATTACGTGTTTCAAGTGAGGAGAGGAGAAATTGCATTTGGAGTGATCAATTCCGTGTTAAAAAACCTCTGCGACAGAGTTGTGGAGGGCTGAGAAGTTTGGATCGTGTCACGAATGTATTTTAAACTGAAATGGGATTTTTAGGAGGTAAATATGCATGATTCATTTTATTACAGTCTCAGAGAAATAAACCAGCAAATACAAAGTAGACTTAATTCTTTAAACGGGAAAACAAATCAGTCGGGTGTGGGGTCGTTCGCGTATTGATTTACTTGTCTGATGAATCATTCCTCCAGAGAGTTATCAACAGAAAAAAAAAAAAAAAAAAACAAAAAAAAAACTCAAATCAGGTGGATTTTTCCCGGTGAAAGAAAGTCTTGGGTAAAAGACAGGGTTCTGCTCCCGGACCTTTACCTCCACCACGCCCCCGCCCCGCAAACCCAGGGCTTTTCTGGCTAGAAAATCATGCGTGATTTGCAGCACACCCGAAACTCGCTCCCGGTGACTATTCCCTCCCCGCCCGAGTCCGCTTAATTTGTAAATAAGTTTCAGGGCCCCTTTTCACAGAATCCAGTTGAGCAGGTAATTTGTTGTTAGTGCTTGTTTAAACGTTGTGAACCATGCACTCAAAAATAGGAAAACTACACACAAAAGAGGCAAACATGGGAACACAACGGGAAATTACTGAGTTATAAAAATGTCAAAGAAGAGCAATTTGCAAAGAGGCATCCGTAATTGTCTCCTACATTAACCGAAATGATTTGCCAAGCCCAACCCTTTTGTACTCCCCAGGGTGGACGGGCGCTTTGCCATCGACCTCAAAGGGACTGGATCAGGACCTTTGCACCAGGCTCTCAGCCCAGGGAGGTGCTTGGGGCCCCGGGCCCGGGGCTGGATCCTGATCCTGCTTTGCAGACTTGCAGTCCTGGAGTGTGTTTTCAGGGGGAATCCAGTGGATTTACGGTAGGCTGCCTGGATGGGATGGAAACATGCGCATCTGAGCCTCGGATTTGAGGGCATCTCCCAAGCATTCAAGGAAAGCAGTCGCAGGTGCGTTAATAGGAGCACTGAATGGAAAGCACAGATTGATGGGATGGTCTCCAGCAGGCCTGAGAGTGACACGCTGTGGCCCTACTCATGCCAGCATGTGGTGATGTGCTGCAGTCAGGCTGAGACCCCATGATGTTCCTCCTTTTCCTGGAAGAGCCATACTTCCCCCCAACCCAAGGAAGCTTAAGCAAGTCCATCCCCTGCTATTTAGACCTGTCATCTCCCCCAAATTGCATTTCATAAATGAACTCCCATCATAAAGCCAGTCTGGCTTCTCAGTCTGCAAAGAGCCCGTTTCCCTGCTAGAACACAGGGAAGAAATTTTTCACCTCAGGCTCAGCCAGGGCAGAAATGAAGCTTGCAGAGACAGGCCTTGCTCTGTGGGGTTATGTTTTGTTGCTCACCCTATTTTGCCTTATTTAGGACACCCCAAACTTTGGAATTGATATGAGAAGAGACAAGCCCCAGATTCAGAGCTTCAGACTCCGCCTGTCTGAACCTGCTCCCCTATCTTCAGCTTTTGTTTCCCCCAAACCTTTTCTTGTGTCCACACAGTCTGAAAAGTAAACAAAAAAACCCCAAAGCTAGAGGCTGATGTGGTCGTAAGACTGCAGGTGCCGAGGCTGTAACCTGTTGTAATTACATGTTAAGCCAGCCCACGTTCAGAGTTGTTTTCTAACCGTTCACGTTCACATTTGCAGGGCTCTGCCCGGGCCCTTGCTTGTATTTTGAGAGGGAATATTTTGTACAGACTGTGACTCAGTAAAGTGTACCTGGTGTTAGGGCTGCCAGAAAGGTTTTATCTCAGATTTGCTTACTAACCAGGGAAGCATAAAACCAACATCCGCTATACAACGTTGAACTGTGAAAAATATACCTTACGAGTTTCGAAGCATTATGATTGTTTCAAAGCAGAACTACTTGTGTAATGTGCTGCTGGAGAGAGCCTCAGTAAAACCCCCAGTGACTGCAGTGAAGCCAGGATTTCACTGAAGTCTCTGCCTGTGATTTCGTTGCCACTCATAACTAATCAACAGCAGGAAATGACAGCTCCAAGTATATTATTTTCCTAAAAGAATGGACATTTACCATCTTAATAAAAAAAAAATTAAAATAAACATCCAAGTTTCAGACATGATGTTCTTTTAATGACTGGATTAGTACCTGGTATGTTAACTGACTTAAAAAAAATCAATATATGTTTATGTATATGTATAGATTTCAGGTAGAAATCCCTTTTTTCCTTCTACCCTCTACCTCCCAATGGATAATTTTTTAACTTAAAAGCACAAGGAGCATTTTGCACTTATCCTACAGAGGATTTTTTTGTTAAGCTGATTTCTTGTATCCCATGAACAGTATTAGGCAACAAGATAATATGGATTTTCCCCACTGAGACCTATAAGATAGGACTAAAGGACTGCTCAGGGCCTGATACTATCCTCCTGTGTTTTTCTGACTGGTATGCGTGGTACTGAGGAGCCGAGAGGCCAGCGAGTCTCCATGGAGCAGATCCAGCTCAGAGTCTCTGAGCAAATAGCCTCTTCGCAGGCCTCCCCATGGCGAGCATCACTCAGCTGCCTCCGCCAAGCAGGGTGCCAGAACCCAAACTCCACCTGGAAACACAAATATTATTAAGAACCGTGCTTAGAAGAAATGTGACATTAATTTGCTTCGATATGTGCTGTTCTTCTGCTTAGGGAGTTCACAGAAATCTGGATTTTGATATCCTGCTCACATACGCTGCCCTTTGCCTTTCAAGCCTTTCATCAGTGCCAGCGGGATGGTCTGAAGAAAATCGCAGCATACGAACAGGCTCGTTATTCAGATCATATGGAGAAAATCCAGAATTGGGCTGGCAATTTTTAAGCTTGGCTTTTGATATTTGGCACATGGGTAAAGTCAGCCTTACTCAGGATCACGAGTGTGTTAGGCGAGGATTAGGCGTTAGTGGGACTAGCTGAGGCAAAAGGAAAGCTGACCTCGGCTGCTGTGCAGATGCTTTAAGAACGAGAAACCCCAGACAGGTTACCGGGTGTGCGATACATTTAATGCACTGATAGTGAGTGATACGTACTTTTAACACTCTTCCATTTCTATGAAAATACAACCAAATACCATTTTAAAAAGAGTCTAGGTGAATTTAAACCTTCTTGTAAAAGAAAATTTCATTACCTCTCACTGAGTTTTATAAGTGGAGGGAAAAATATATGGAATATATGTGTGTGTGTGAGAGTAGGAAGAAAACAGCTATTTTGCCCTTTTTCTAGCTTTTTTTCCCCCCATATACTTTGAGAATGCTAGTAGTTTCTTTTTTTACCAGATTTTGTTAAGGTTTGTTTTTTGATCTACCAGTTTGCCCTGTAGTCACAGCAACTGAATCCAGCTGACAGAAGGAATTTTGATAGCATTGAGAGATTTTGAGGAGTTTTGGTACTACTGCCATAATCCTCTCACATCCAGAAGCATCTAATGATGAGTCAGAACATGTCGTGTCTCCTACCTAGTCTCCTGATCAGGAGTAAATATGCACATACTGCTGCCCTTCAGTTTGAGCCTGATCATCTGCAGTGATACAGCTGTATCCGCAAGGTGCCTGTATTAGGCTACCCTGGGTCTCTACAGCAATCTATGACTTCCCTTTTACATGAAGGTCTTGTCATATTTCTTTGTAGAAGGTTGGCATGAGATGATTGCTAGGTACCAGAAACAAACTGGGATGCTCTATATGGTCTATCTCATAATAAGGTGAAACTTCTATTTGTTTTTAAATAAATAATACATATGTGAAACATGGCTCCCTAACATAATATTTTCAGAGGTATTTCTGCTTTCTTGTTAAACACATGCTTAATTTTAATGTCTAAAGATTTTCCTTCCCAATGTTAATTTGCAGCTCTAAAAACTCTGGCTGAGGCTGTAACTAGTTCTTCCTGATTTAGTACCATCCTTGCTAGCGAAGTCTCAGATTTAAAAAGTGCAATCCAGAGCTGTAAGCTGGGTGACTCGACTTCCTATATAGCATCCTTAGCTATGTCCTCCTCTCATCCAGTCCCAGGGTGTCTCTAAGTAGACATTGTAATCTCCTGCTTGTAAACTACTTCCAGTACTTCCAAAGTACTTCTTTTCAAGATATACTTGTATTAAGCTCAGCAAGTGTACTTGGGTATGTGAAATGCAGGGACCAGGAGGTCAGTTCTTTTTCAAAAGCAAGAGTTCTTGTTCTTTAATGTCCTCATATGGGAGTCATTCTGGATATGCAACAGTCTGTCTTGAACTTTCATGTATCTTGTTTAATACATCTTTTCTGAGGTGAGGTAGTTGCATAAAGTATTCAAGGAGTGTGCACGCACGATGGGTTTATTAAAGTGGCATCGTTCCGTATATTGGTCCCTTTTCCTTCCCTAATGTTTCCTAACACCCTATTTTTCTTTTTGACCACAGCTGAACACTGAAATGATTCTTTCAAAGATTTATGGAAAGTGACTCATCATTCCTTTGCAGATGGTGATAGCTGGGTGACAGTCCAGCACTGTGTACATATACATGTAGATATGCATTTATTTATGTATGTGTATGTACATATATAGAGTTTCATTATTGGCTATGTGCATGGCTTTTTATTCTTCAGTATCCAATTTGCCATTTTTTTGTCCATTTTGCTTCCAAAGATACTTTTGAAACATTTCATAGATGGTTTTAATTCTGACCACTCCAAACGATTTCTTATCATTAAAAAAACCTGCTACCTCACTACTCACCTTCTTTCCAGACCATTCACAAATATGTTGAACATCTGGATGCCTGTGGGACTTCATTAGCAATTACCTTCTGCCATTTATCACTACTTTTTGTTACAAATCTTTCGAGCACTTATTAATCCACAGGAGGATCTTCCCTCTTATCCCATTAAATCCTATCTACTTTAAATGGTTCTGATAACTGACCTCATCAAAAGCTTTTTAGAAATCTAAGAACATTACATCAAGTATGTGACCTTTATCCACAGGCATATTTTCTGCTTTGAAGAACTTTACTACACTTAGGAGACATAGCTTCTCTTTATGAAAGCCATGTCAACTCTATTTCTACCGATGATTGAGATAGGAGTCAGACATACTAATTCTCCAGGCATGCAACAGATTCTTTAAAAACCGGGTGTCATATGAACCTCTCTCCTTTCCTCTGGTCATGAGGCTGATTTTAACAACTGATCTAGGAGTTTCAAATCTACATTTCTTTGGGACTCTTTGGGGACCACTGTCCTAGAGATTTGTCACCATTTTTTGTATTGATCTGTTCCGTAATTTCTGCAGGTTCTGGGAAAAGCCTACAGACTATGGTTAGGAATCCATATGCAAGGGAAGAAAAGTGGTTTGAATTTCCTCAAGCAGTTGAAGGGATGGCATGTGGATCTCCTTCTTCAGGCATGGGAGCCCTGATGCCTATTAACTACCAGTATGTGTACGCTACATTTTGTGTTCTGTTGTGTCTTACTAGATCAAACACTTTTTGAGGTGGATAGGCTGAGGAATGGCTATTTTACAGTTCCGACTGAGTTTAGCTATAAGTTAAAAAGCCCAGTCCTGTGAAGGCTGAGGTGAGTCTGACTGAGCACAGATACAGAAGCTCAGCTGTTTAGGGACTTGGATGTTAGTAGTGAGGTGTCTGTAGAGTTTAGGAGCTGCACGCTTGAGTTCTACTTCTGTTATGCACATATCTGCTGTTTTATTTCTACACCTACAGTCAGCAAAGAGGAGTGGACTTATTAAATGCAAAGACTTTTTTTTCATAGAAAAATCATTACTGTAAGGATGTGCTTTGGTAAAGCACATGGAAGTGGAGTAATGAAATTTTCATCATTAATACACTACTTAAATACATCTCATACCTGGAACTTTACAGTTACAAAGAAATGTGTCAGTCACTCATTTCTACAAGAGTTCATACCAGACTCCTGTTGAAATCTGGCCCTTGGACTTGCAGTGCTTCACTGCCATATGTAAATAAAAGCAGCAGAACATCCTGGCTTTCAAATGCTTCGGGTGATGGAGAAGCATCCAGACGTTGTGGATTATGTAGGGGAAACATATTGTCATTGACAGGCTGGGTGAACAGCAACATCCAAGATACTTCCAGTAAACCAATAAAAGGTGAAGAAATATAACAGCTACAGTTTTTTTTTTCCTTTTTGAGTACTGGAGTTGCAAAGCAGTATCACTGTCTACCCTACAGCATTATACATACCAAAATCAAATCCCATGCATCTGTTGTTAAATGGACTTTTGCAATAATTCCTATCATGTGTAACCAGGTATTGCAGGCAAAGCCATTATTTTTTTGTTTGTCAGTTAAATGCCTTATTTGATTTCTTACGAAGCAATATTCAAGGTCATATCCAGAAAATTCCCCACTCAGGATACAAGTTTTTTAAGCAAATAGAAGTCATAGCAGCAGCTGCAATTTTATTTGTAAGGGGCACCATAGACCAGTGTGTACAAACCAGCCAGACGGTGGATCCTGCTGGGACCTCCATGGAGTGACATGCCTGCCCGCTGCACAATTCCCATTTGGTTCTCTACTTCTGTCAGCCCGATGCAGATGGACAACTTCTACATTTTGCAAAAGTTGGATTGCAGACCACTGAAGATGACATTGTCAAATGTATTCTTTCACTCGTGATCTTAATGTGCAGGTAAGAGTGTCTCTTTACATGTATGCTTTAAAGAGTTTAATCTAAGAGGCAGCTTGTAACACCAGCTTCCATGGTCTCTTGCTATTGCTCTTTTGTCATTTTACTAACCATGATATGCATAATGATCTAATAACACAGTATTATCTTACTATTGTGATACAGAAACAGGACGTATTTGCAGTCATGGATATTCATGTTAAAAGATTGTGACCAAGGTTTTCAAAAGCAGCCAGCATCATTTACCATCACCTGCATTCTACCTAAGTTTCCTCAGGAATTAAGCTACCGTTTCTCTCAGAACAACATATCTTTAGCTCTGCCCTCCAAGCCTGACATTTCCTCATGAAGTACTGAAGAGGGCAAAATGAATTCATGTCATCCAACCCATGAGGTCCACAATAGACCCATGTGGGCATATTTTTTCAGAGCATTATGACAACACAGGGAAAGGTGACAAGAGAGTACAAGGCGGGGATGCTGACAGAGTGCTGGTGCTGCATTCCCCACTGTGGTGTAAAATGTGTGCAGACAGGTAACTGTGCAGAAAACCCTGTAGATGTTTGGGAAAATGATGTATTGATGGCTCTCCTTAGACCAGTAGGGCTTTCATCCCATGCAGCACCAAATCATAGAAAACTGGGTGTAAAGAGAGATATTTGTCCACCTGCTGTCCTAAACCTTAGGCAGGGTTTGTCTAATGTTTTGTCATTAATAATATTCTGGGGAACAAAAGTACTCAGATGCTACTCATAAAAGCCACTTCTGCTTTGCATATGTGGCTTAATTTTAATTTGATACACTGTAAAATACAAATAATGATAGAATATTTATGCACTGTGGAAACGCCACCTCAAATTTTAGAGTAATCGGTTGAAATCTGATTTCTAACTGTGTGCAAACCCCTGAAGCTAAGGCTCGTGAAATGGTGTTAGCAGCAGTCGGTTTGTTTGCTGTGAGTGAAAGTGGAAGATATTTTTCTGCGTTATTCTAGAAAGGTAGAGCCAGGTCCACACTCAGCTCCACAGCATAATTGGGAAGTAAGTTAAAAAAAAAGGAAAATAAAGAGAAAAAAAGACAGAAATACATCGAGACATAAACAAATATTAAGATCACCAACTGAACAATCTGATAAGTGGTGGGCCACTGGGACACTAAAGTTAGGGATGTCTCTGTGTACTCTGCATTTTTTCAGACTAGGGCAGAAAGTATTGATTTAGCCTAAAGAATGTTAAGGGTACAAGGTACTAAGGTCCTCAAGACCCAACCTGTCTGTCTATTTGTTCCTCTGAAAATCTTGCCCTAAACCTCTTAACTTTTGGTATCTTTTTTTTTTTTNCGTTTTTTTTTTTTTTTTTTTTTTTAAATCTTGACCTTACTGCATTCCAGGGACTCTTAGCAATGGATTAAGGGCATATTTAGCTGTGACCAATCTGTTATAGCTGAACTCCTGAGCTGTCTGCAGTCTCCTGACTAGTGTGAATTGATGCTTGCCAGCATAAACGTCTCTTTCTGTAACTTGTATTTACTCCATGATGCTTATTGCCACACTAGCTTTGTTTCTGACTTATATTTATATATATATATGTACAAGAAAGAGGATCTTTTTTTGTAAACACCTTCCAATTTTCCTAAAAAAGTTTCTGAATTCTTATTGACTGAAATTAGAGGAAGAAAAAAGGTGGGCTTGTTTTCCTCTTTTTTTTTTTTTAGCAGTTTTTGCAATGGTGATTTTCTTTTTCAACTCATTTCAACTGACTTTTGTGTTAAAACACAAATTCTGGTCCACTTTGCTTCCACCATTCTCCTAAGCAGAAGGACAGTACAATTTTGATGAACTATGAAGCTCCTATAAAATTTGCAGAAGACTTATGGCTTTATGGTCATATAATTAATCATTTGAAGAGAGAAATTGCATGCTGGGATACTTTCCTAACCCCAAGATGTTCTTCTCTGTAGGTGAGTGCATACAACCACAACACAGATCCATGTATGTTGTGGGCTTGGGAGGAAACCAGTGGAGTCCCCTTATGTGTGGCTGCTCTAATGTAGGTGCATTATTCCCCAGGGAAGAGAAGCTGGATTCCTGGGCAGTCAGTGTGTGTTTCTGAGGAAATGAAGACCTTTGAATGTCTTTGATTTCCACCTATAAACATTTAAGACCGTTCAGAAGATGCTGTTTTCCTTATAAAACCAGGCATCCCCAAATCTTAGCACAGTGCTGATGACCAGCCTTACTTTCAGCAAAACTTAGGAGAGAGGCAGCCCTGGGGTCAGGCTCAATATTTCTTGTTGAATGGCACTGAAACTCATTGTACTCTGTGCCTGAGTACAGGTGAAATCGGAAAGAGGTTAACATTTACTAAAACTCAAACGCAATTGGTAGTCCAATCCTTACGGGGATGAAAATGTATATTTTCCCACTGTCCTGTAAGTAAGTGCTGCCAGTGCAACTCCAAATAGCTGCTACCACTCTAAAAAGAGAAATCTAAAGTCCGTTTTCATCAGTGGATGATTTGCCCTCACTGTAAAGGATTCAGGAATTAACAGATAAGGGGCTGCTTATTTATTTACTTATTTTTGTGTATCAGATAATGGTTATCAGATAAATGAAAACTTCACTGGAATCAATCTGAAAATGTTCAATATGCTTAGCATTAGTCAATAGCAGAAGAAATAACAAATCCATTAAAAAAAGTCTTGCTCTTTACTTTCACTATTGTATTTGCCATTTAAGTATGAAAATAGTTTTTATAAGACTCTGTGTTTTCATGACTTCATTGTGGTTTCCACCTGATCTCTCAGATGCAAGTCTTGATAATGAAAAACATCAGAAATGCTTGTATTCCCAGATTTCAGACGGTCTCCAGCAGCTCCGGGGATTTATAGAGTAATATACGCGGGGAAAGCCCGCAGCCCCGTAGCACCGCGGCCGCGCTGAACCGTTCCCATTCACTGTAACACCAATGACATCTAGCGGCTAACTCGAATCCTTCACAAAGTTATAAAATAAATTAAAAAAAAAAGGAAAAAAAAAAGATATCCTATCAGTTTCCACTTTACGTTTGTAGGCACTCCTTCCCAAACTACGAAAAACTTTCACAGCACTTTCCTACTCCGACCTGGTCACAATGTCTCTCCCAAAACTCCACGTGAAATTTCACACCATGTGCTGTATTTTAGGCTGATAATGTCAAAGAAACTCGTAATCTGTGAAAATGAATCTATACACAGAGAGTTTAAGATAGCGCAGTTTCCTTATTCACAATCAAGTGGTACAATCTCCTGATGATCAAAATTTGTCTTACTGAAGAGTAACTCGATCCCTACAAAAAACAAGAGAAGAATGAATTGAGGACTTTGAGCTTCCAGCTAAAACCAAACACTTCTCACTGAGAAGCTTTCCTAATCTACAAAAGCTAGAAGGAGAAAGGGGAGGGGACCATCTCATCACAGGAGAGATGTCAGCTTCATTTAGAATTGCTTGATTGATATTGCCAAACACCTCTTCTGCCTCTCACAGTGCTGGGCAGCGCGATGTTGGGATAAGCAGAGATAGAGGGGCCGTATCAAGTCCATTGGCTTGCACTAAAGCCCTGCTTTTCTCTTTTACTGTGAATAAAAGTTAGAAGCAGAGCCCATGTAATTTATCTTTGCTATTCCATCTGAATATCTTTTTACCTCCTTTCTCCTTACACTGTGGAAATAATTTCCTTACCCCTCCTTGTGGATGTTCTTGCTATTAATACAGAAGCAGTGCCTGGGAGGCCCAGCCATGGACTAGGACGTGAGGTACTCTGCCAGCAATGAAAGGCTGACCTACACCGCAGAGACCAAATAAGAGTTTGGTCTCTGGAGCCCATCTTCCCAAGGGCTCCTCTTGCTTATTGCACTGCATCTGTCACCATCCAAGATCCATCAACAGTATTGAGCTTGGACATATGCCCTTTATTCGGCATCCCCCTCAAAGGAGCATCTCTTGTGCCCTTTCACAGAATCACACAGAATCACAGAATCATTAAGGCTGGAAAAGACCTCTAAGGTCATCTAGTCCAACTGTCAACCTGACACCACTACGCCTACTAAACCATGTCCCAAAGTGCCACGTCTACGTGTTTTTTGAACACCTCCAGGGATGGTGACTCCACCAGCTCTCTGGACAGCCTGTTCCAATGCTTGACCACTCTTTCTGTGAAGAAGTTTTTCCTAATACCCAATCTAAACCTCCCCTGATGCAACTTGAGGCCATTGCCTCTTGTCCTATCACTTGCTACTTAGGAGAAGAGACTGACACCCACCTCACTACAACCTCCTTTCAGGTAGTCATAGAGAGGTCTCCCCTCAGCCTCCTCTTCTCCAGACTAAACGACCCCAGGTCCCTCAGCTGCTCCTCATAAGACTTGTTCTCCAGACCCTTCACCAGCTTCATTGCTCTTCTTTGGACATGCTCCAGCACCTCAATGTCCTTCTTGTACTGAGGGGCCCAAAACCGAACACAGTACTCGAGGTGTGGTCTCACCAGTGCCGAGTACAGGAGCATGATCTCTTCCCTACTCCTGCTGGCCACACTATTTCTGATACAAGCCAGGATGCTGTTGGCCTTCTTGGCCACCTGGGCACACTGCTGGCTCATGTTCAGCTGACTGTCAACCAGCACCCCCAGGTCCTTTTCTGTCCGGCAGCTTTCCAGCCACTCTTCCCCAAGCCTGTAGCATTGCATGGGGTTATTGTGACCCAAGTGCAGGACCCGGCACTTGGTCTTGTTAAACCTCATACAATTGACCTCAGCCCATTGGTCCAGCCTGTCCAGATCCCTCTGCAGAGCCTTCCTACCCTCGAGCAGATCGATACTGCTGCCCAACTTGGTGTCATCTGCAAACTTACTGAGGGCACACTCGATACCCTCATCCAGATCATTGATAAAGATATTAAACAAGGCTGGCCCCAAAACTGAGCCCTGGGGAACACCACTTGTGACCAGTCGCCAACTGGATTGAACTCTGTTCACCACAACTGTCTGGATGCAGCCATCCAGCCAGTTTTTTACCCGTCGAAGAGTATACCCGTCTCAGCCATGAGCCGCCACCTTCTCCAGGAGAATGCTGTGGGAGACAGTGTCAAAGGCTTTACTAAAGTCCAGGTAGATAATATCCACAGCCTTCCCCTCATCCACTAGGCGAGTCACCTGGTCATAGAAGGAGATCAGGTTGGTCAAGCAGGACGTACCTTTCATGAACCCATGCTGGCTGGGCCTGATCCCCTGGTTGAATTGCACATGCCTGTTGGGCGCACTCAAGATGAACTGCTCCATAATCTTGCCCGGTACCGAGGTCAGGCTGAACAGGTCTGTAGTTCCCTGGATCCTCCTTCTGTCCCTTCTTGTAGATGGACGTCACATGGGCAAGCCTCCAGTCGTCCGGGACCTCCCCTGTTAACCAGGACTGCTGATAAATGATGGAGAGTGGCTTGGCAAGCTCTTCCACCACCTCCCTCAGTACTCTCGGGTGGATCCCATCTGGCCCCATAGACTTGTGAGTGTCCAGGTGGCGTAGCAGGTTGTTAACTGCTTCCTCCTGGATTATGGAGGGTTTATTCTGCTCCCCATCCCTGTCTTCCAGCTCAGGGGGCTGAATACCCTGGGGATAACCAGTCTGACTATTAAAGACTGAGGCAAAGAAGGCATTAAGTACCTCATCCTTTTCCTCATCCTTGGTAGCAATGTTCCCCTCCGCATCCAATAAAGGATGGACATTCTCCTTGGCTCTCTTTTTGTTGTTAATGTATTTGTAGAAACATTTTTTATTATCTCTTACAACAGCGGCCAGATTGAGTTCTAGCTGGGCTTTTGCCTTTCTAATTTCCTCTCTGCATGACCTAACGAGATCCCTGTACTCTTCCTGAGTTGCCTGCCCCTTCTTCCAAAGGTGGTAAACTCTCCTTTTTTTCCTGAGTCTCAGCAAGAGCTCCCTGTTCAGCCAGGCTGGTTGCCTTCCCCGCCGGCTCCTTGCTACAGCCACAGTACATAAGACAAAAGTCATAGACAGACAGATAAAAGGGAGAAAAATAAAGTAATAATAATAATAGTAATAAACAGTGATGATGATATTCCCATTTTATCTGGAATTACCATTTGTTAGATAATGTTGACTTTAATTTTTCAGTTGGGATGAAAGAAACATTTCAAAACATCCTATTTCTCCATGAAGCAGGAAACCTTAGTTTTGGCTGGACTCCACTGAAACTAATAGTGAATGTAACAGCTATTTTGGACTGCTTTATTATGTTTTTATAAGTAGCATCTCCAATTGAGTAGCCAGAATATATTCCTTAAGGACAAGCTGATAACACTAGCTGAGATTCAAAACCATTTTCTTCTAGAGCATTTGCAAATGCAGCGTATGTCCACGAAAGAAAAAGGAAGCATGATCTTAATATATAGATCTAACAGAGCTCTTGGAAGACATTCAAAAGCTGATGTTTGATTTTGAACCCTGAAAGATTAATAGGATCATTTTATGTTCCCAGTCCACCAATGATTACTAACCTAGTTGATGACCGAAGGAGAACAACAATTCTCAAGCTTTACTGGTTCATGTACTACCCCCAATAAATTGTTGTAAACTAGAACAGTGGAACATTAAACTCATCCGTCTTTATTAGCTCATGTACCACAACTTGCAAACTGCTGAAATGGAATTGCTCTCAGCCTTCCCAGCATGATTTAAATGCTCAGAGCAAGTTCTTCTTCTTACTCCTAGATAAGGAGTAAACAGGGAATTTTAGACTGGAAAGTATTGCTGCTTGCAAACAACCAACATCAACATCTCTCTACAGCAGTTAAGTATGCAACAGTAGAGCTGTCTCTGGGGTTTGCTGGCCATGAGCAAGTTGTGCTCCAGGTCTTCTGCAAGGCTGCCTCTTAGTTAGATTTACACCCTTGCATTTCTCCTGCCCCCACCCCCAGCTCTTCAAAATGCATTTATTGGCAGCAGCTTCACCCAGTTCTCTAATCAAAGTGTGAGGACAATATTTTTTAATTTGTCGACAAGTGCATGAGTAGAAATGGAATTATTTTTAGACAACAGATAAAAGAGGAGGAAAAAATGATCAGACAAGATGAGCCCTGGGCAAAAGAGGAATTAGAGTTGAAGTAATATAGTCCACTTCTGCACAGACTGTACCTCATTGCTGCATTTAAAGAGGGGTCTTGCAGAGCAGGCTAGACAGGAGTCAGCCCTCCAGTGAGTGCCACTGCAATCTCGGTTATTAAAAGTGAAACACATTACACTTGGAAGCAACTTCTGGATGATGACTACTCATTTATTGAGAAAGAGAATTTGGGGTTATAGGATGACTTCAGTTTTGCATAAGGTCACCTTAAATAATAGAGATCACTCTTAAATTCTTCTTGTGATTTTGGCGCACTATTTGTCCTGTCAGCCACAGACATGGAGAACAGGTTATTCCCTTTGTTTTCTTCAATAGGATTTTCTGTGTTTCACTGCATGTGTGCCTCTGTCCTCCTCTCAGCTTTCTTTCCTTCAGGCTACCTAACCTCAGCTCTTCCAGCCTTTTTGAGTCTGTTTTCATGCTTCTGAGTGAATTCTTACTGTTTTCACCCAGACTGTTTTCAAATAGGTCACTTTCAGCACATAAAACCAAAAAGAGTATTCCAGCATGGAGCAGAGAAGAATACTTCCTATATTTCAGGCTCCTTGACATGTTGTGGATGCTGCAGGATGTTGTTAACTCAGATTCGCCCCGTGTTGCACCATCANCCTGTTGTCCAACTTTCTGAAGAACTGCAAATTTTGTGCTATCTGCAATACATAGACATTGAACAGAACAGGAGACAGGATGTACCTCGTACATTTTGACACTAAACTGCTGAGAGCTACTCAGATATTTTTACTGACAAATTTCATGCCCACTCATGTAAGTTCTATTAAGGCAAAAGTTTCCTCTGCTTGTTTAGAAAAATGTCATGCAACCTTTCCACTCAAGTTTACTACAGTCAAGAGATACCACATCTACTGCTTTCTTATCCACAAGACCTGCTGTTCTACCATTAAAGCAAACCAAATTGAATTACTAAGCAATTTTTTTGAAACCATTTGCTTATACACAATATATCAAGACTCAAAGGGTGGGAGGTAAGGAACATTTAGGAAGTTGTATAGAAAGGTTTTAATGTAGTAGCCAACTCTCGTAATCACATAAAAATAACAGCAGACACAGTAAGTGTATCGCACAGTGGCAATTCCTACATCACATCTCCTTACAATTGTTACCCTGGATGACAAGGAGATGGGCATTTATTTCTACCTGTATTTCTAGCCTGAGCCCATCTCCAGAATTTAGCTAGTGCGCTTTCTGGTTGCTTGCACTGTACTTACAATTTACTGAGTATTTATCCTTAATAAGAGTTCATTTTCAAGAAGGGCTGCAGAGCCCAAACTGACTCAGATCAATTAATTTATTGATGGGGACTATAAGGACCTTAATCAATCAGGCAGACAGTTGCTCATTAGAAATGCAAAAGGTGCTGGGAGTCTTCTGCAGTAGCTGCAGCAATGTGATAAGGCAAGTTCAGTCAGGTTTTAACACCCTGCTTGCTTCTATAAATGAACCATCAGAAAATGGTTTATGTTAACAGAACTTTGCAAAAATGTTATTGTTGAAAGTATGTAAAACTGTGACCCACTTTTTTTTATTCTTATTACCATTATCATGCTGTTCCAGTAATAGTAATTTCTTGGGCACATTTTCTTGTCTTTCCTCTCTGGCTTGCTTGTATAATACGTAGAAAGCCATTCCAAGCACAATTAAAGACTCTGGCTAGACAGACAAACATTAAATGTTGCAGCTCCCCTTGAAGTCAACATTTTAGTACATGAACATGCTTCTGTGGCCAAGGATGTAAAGGAGTAAAGCTGTGTTCTTTATGGCTGCCTTTTTGAACTGCCTGATGTCTCTGTACTTCTGTGTATTGGGAATAGTCCTGTTCTGTTCATTTGCAGCCTAAGTTCAAACTGATGATTTTAAACCATANGTGAGACTTTGGTCAAAGGCAATCATACAAAACAACTGAAATTTTAATCATCACAACATGCACCTGACAACAGAAGAAGTAGCAAGAGATGATTAAGAAGGTGAAGAAAAATGTTAAGAGGTGAGTTTTCCTATATTCAACTAGTTATACAGATGATGCTTTCAGAATGACAGATGGCTCGCAATACATTTAGTTTAGCATGACAAAGAAGTTATTGTCCTCATGCAAAATAAAAAACCCCACAGAATCTGAAAGCTGGAGTTCCTAGTCCCTGTACTGCCATAAGCATCTTCACAAGGGGCCAGAGAATAAAAGCAGGACTCTGCTTTTAAACTGAGACGATGGTTATTCAGAGGGAGAGTAATTCATGAGCTCCAGTAAGGGACAAATACAAGGGTTTAATATAGAGTAATGACAAAGCCGTCTCTGGTTAGATATCTGATAGTTACCCTCCAGTAGCTGTATCATACGTTATACCATCCAGACCAGTACAGGGCCAGCGGCACCCACACGTGGGTCTGTTCTGAGAAGCAGTGACCATACACTGGAGGAATTGATTTCTGCAGCTGAGCAAAGAGCCCCTGGTGTCCAGCACGGTCTCATCCAGATGCCCATAGAAGGTCCTTCCATAGGACTGCACACAGATGCTTGTGGAGTGCAGAGAAAGAAGAGCTGAAGGAGCTGTGCCCAGAGGTGCTTTGTGTGGTGCATTCAGTAGAAATCTTCTGGATTCTTGTTACTTNATCTTCTGGATTATTGTTACTTTAAGCAGCACTGATTGATGTTGGACCCAGGCACATGAACTTGGCATCAGACAAACCACAATTTTCAGAGTTTCTTCTTACTACAGGAAAGTATGGCCTTAATAAGCAGCCAGAACCTTTGGTTTAAAACTGGCTTTAGATTTCTCAATTTTCCATACTTTGCTTTTCCTCTTGTATTTGGATATCAGTTTGTAAGATGTTAAACCCCAGTCATTTCTAGTCTTTTTCTCTCTGCAGAATTACAGGCTTG